>VXAU01003994.1:871862-891255 GCA_013399695.1 Formicarius rufipectus
GGGGGACGCGGCGGGCTCAGGTGAGCGGGGCGGCGGGAGGAGCTGAGAGGGAAGGGGTGCCGGCCCGGGGAGCTCCAGCGGAGCCCCTGAACGGGCAGGGGGCGTGGGGGACCCCTGGTGGGACTGGGGCCGGCAGCGCTTTTCCCCGCTGGAGGGATCGGGCGGCTCAGATGGACGATGCGCTCGGGCTGGGAGAGAAGGCAACTCTGCAGAGTCCTGTTGAGTATGGGGGGAATTTAGTTGTGTGGGTGTTTGGTTTTGTTCCTGGTTTGTCTTGTTCGTTTTTTTTTTCCCTCGTGAAAAAAAAAAGTACGCATCTTTAATTTCCCAGTCTTGAAAGTTTTCGGATTTTCTTGTGTTTTTAAAGCCCTCCGTGATGTTGGCATTTGTTTCACAGTAACTGTAGTCTAAGAAACAGTGTTGCAGCTGTTAAATAACATAACTACTGGTTTTTTAACTCAGAAAAAAAATACTCGAATTTCGCTGCGGCCAGTGTGAACGCAGTTTTATTGATACAAAGATGTGTCCCTGACTTGTTTATTTTTTTAATGACCCACTGCAAAGAGGGAAGTAATGGTGGTCTTAGAAAAGTCACACACATATTATCTCCCATCTTGGCTCAATGAAGTAAAAGGAAACTACCACCCCCACGTAGACTCTGTAAATACTTATTTCAATACTTATAAATCCTCAATACTTGTAAATAACTGAATTTTATAGGACTGTGACCTCTAATGTGGATGCACTGCTCTCTTCCTCCCTCAGAGCAGCAGCAGCAATCAGCTGTCCTGAGTTAGGACTGCCCATATTACCTACACTGGTACTGGCAAAAGGCTGGAGCCATGGGGAAATTCAGGGGGAAAAAAACACTTCACCTTTCCCAGGACAACTGAAAAAAAAAAAAAAGATGTATCACTCATGTGATGTATCTGGTGTCTTTTGGGTTGTTTGGGGTATGTGATTCTCTGAGCTCCATTAGTCCACCAAGACTTTCTGCAAACACTTCAGTCTTCCTTGCCAACGGTTTAATAGAAAACAGCTCATTTGTGTTTTGGTAATCTATACTAATCATTGTGTACAAGTGTTCAAATAACTCCTTACTATGGTTTTGAATAGCAGTTTAAGGGTTCTTCAGTGAACTGCTCTTATAATGAAAGCTTTCACAAAATATGTTGCAGAAGGTATCTGAGGAAGTGCTACTGGTAATTAAAACTAAATGAGTTTTCAAAGAAGCAAGTGAAGTACACTGGGATGCATTATCTCTGGTTTTGTCCTTTCTTGTTTGTTCATTTACCTGCTATTTTGCAATTGGCCTTACAGTAACTCCTGAAAATGGGAGGAGTTCTACTTTATTAAACTCCTCTTGCTGTTTTAAATACTCAAGTCCCTTTAATTATGTTGTATGGGTATTCACCTATCTCATTGCTGAAGTTGTGATTCATTCTAGGAAGGTATTAACAGTGCTTTTCCAGTACATTTTTTACTATTGCTAGAACTTTAAGGCCCTTAAGAAGCTGAAAAGTAAGGGTGTTTAAATATTTGATTTAAAAGGAAAGAAAACTGAGTTCTGGTGTTTGTGATAACATGAAATATTGTAATCATGGCAAGTCAAGGGAATGTACATGAACCCCCAAATGCTTATGCACAGTGTTTTGTACACTTGAGATTAGGACCATGTTCAACTATGTCTTTTTTTCTTCCTAGTACTTGATACTGTCACAGTTAGCAATTTTTTTGTATAGCTCTTTGAGACTGAACACTGCAAATGGCATGTTCTCATACATGATAGTGATAATTACAGTGCAGCAGTGCTCTAACGAGTGGTCACAGGCAAGTATTTTATTTCCACTGTCTTCTTTCCTCTTTAAATTTAGATAAATCATCCTTTGTTCTCATCAGTAAAGTGAAGTCAAAGCTTTGGGCCTAGCTGCTACTGCTGGAGTTGTAGTCAGGCTGTGTAAGAAAAGAGGATTTATTAGTACCAGGATAAATTAATTGTGATGAACAGGAGGACAGAAAGCACCACAAACAATGTTTTGTACTAGCAAAAGTGAAAACCCTAAAGGTTAATTCTGACGTTGTTCACAAATTAGGCACACTTGGTTAGGCCTTTTTTGCTCTCCATAACTTAGGCCTTTGACAACTACTGAACCACCTGACCTTTCAAGTGAGATTTACTGCAGTTTGTGACACCTCATGAGTGCTCCTTGGAAGATATGATGTATTGTCCCCCCACCCATTTTAGCATTGTGTTTCTTTGAGCAAACTGTCTTTAACTGAGCAGAGATAGGCTGTGACCTCTTCTGGTTTCTCCATAATGCATATTAACAGTGCCTGTGGAAAGGCGTTTTCTTACCTCCTTTGGAGCACTGCCCTCCAAAGTGAACAGAAAGGAACCTGCAGAGTTGCCATAGTGATTTCCAAGTTCATCCTTAGCATCTTGTGTCTTTTTCCAGGAATCAGTCCTTTCATGCTGTGTCACTTAGGTTAGGATTGAACCCAGGATATGTTGTAATACTATTCAATATTCTTGAAGCAAAACTCCTGCAATGTATGTATTTGAAATGAATGTGCCCTATGTAAATCAGCAGTAACAGGAGATAAAACTTGCCCCTCTGGCACTGAACAAAAGCTGCTGTGCCTACATTAAACATGGTAGTATCCTTATTTGGAGGTGTTTCCTTAATTCTGTGTAATGTTTGACACTCCATTTAATTTTCTTTTTTCTTCTCCTTTAGCATATAGACACGGATTCCATTAACAGCTCATCTGAAAAGTGCTTTCAGGAAGCAATGTTTCTTTTTCAAGCCTGCTAGCTACTGCTGCCGTGGGAGCTGAGATCTGCTATGGACATTGTTTGTTAAACACGAGTCTTCTGTATGGAAATTGAATTAGCAATTGACATGGAGTTACTTCCCTATTTATTGATGCTGAGAATGTGAAGTGGCTTAATGAGTAATCTGAAGTCTGCAGGCAGAGGGGTGAGATCATGTACTTGCCTGAAGTAGGGTTTCTTTGTTCGATGTGATTCCTTTGGGACATGCAGAATTTGGATTCTGCCGCCTCTTTGTATGTACTGTAAAACGATGCTCGCTCTGTTTCAGTCCCTCCTTCACCTCACAGCCGGGCTTCCTTCCAGAACAGCTCTTATTATTGTGGTGTGATAAATTTCTACTTGGAATCTTGCTGTCTAATGAGTATGGTCGATGGCACTTTCTCTTCTTACTCACCCCCTCCTCCCTTCCCCTTTTGCAGCCTTACAAGTAGGTGCGTTAGCTGTGTGATCCTGGTGTTAGTGTAAATTGTCTAGTTACTCTGCCCTTTTTGCATTCTGTCACTCTGTTTATTTGCAACAGTGACAAGTGTAGAAAAACCCAGCTGAATTAGATTTTACCTTGAAAAGTAAATATTTACTCCTGAACAACTGTGTACTCAGAACTAGGCATGGAAAGTGAAAAATGAATTTTCTTAGTACTGCTTAGCTAGCTCCTTTAGTTTCAAAGTTGTATGCATTATCTGTATTTATGGCCTGCATGAAACAGCAACCAAGTCAGAATTACAAATGAAGCGAAATTTGCTAATTACAATGTACGTATGCTCAGATTAGAAAATCTCCTTGGAGAAGAGCTCTGTGGGGAAAGTGGATCCTTTAAGAGCAGAATGAATGTCATGGGTGTGAATTTTCCTTGTTCTCTGCAGTGGTTGAAGAGTTGGGTGTTTGAACAGGTTTAGTGTGCTCTTGTTGAAAATTTTCCTTTGCTGGGCTGAGAGGTCAGTGGGGCAGGAAACCATTACAGAGGAAAATCTCCTAGTAGGGAAACTCTGAGGCAACCTGTGGAGTGAAAAGTCAAGGGGTTGGTAGTAAGTATTGCAAGGCTAAATAAGAATGGAAGGGTTAGTACTTGGGGGAGAGGCAGGAACTGGAAGTTGATATTAGATTTTTGGAATTGTTTTGCAAGTCTCCAGATTTGTGTAAGGTGCGGCATGTGGCATTGGTGTAGCTTTTCAAAGCCTTGCTTAATTGTGAATAATAATAATGGAAAATTAGAATCTAATGATAGTGATGTTTTGAATGTATCTGTAGATAATGAAGTTTGTCACTGGCTTTGTGGCATTCCTGGTTAATGGGGTGAGCAGCATAGTCCCTAACTCAGCTCATCTCTCTGACAGCACTTTGACTTTAAATCCCCAGTCAGGCTTTTTGGTCTGAAAAATATGTTTTGAGCATTAAAGGAAACCATACTTGGGGTCCTTTTCTTTTGTTTTTGGAAAGCCATAAAGTCTCCAGAGAGCTTGGGAAGGGGAAGAATAGTTTTTCCATGCTAACAAACTGCTTTTGTACTATTTTACTTGGATACTTACAGTATTTTGTTACCAATATTTAATGAAATGTTGGTAAGCATCCTTCCCATTAACATACGGGCTTAGTCTTACAGGTTATCACTAGTGCAGATATGCAAGCAGCTGGAATGGTACTGGGGGAGACTGCTTACAAGGCCAAATGCTTATAGCCACAGGCTTTTCCTTTATATTATGGCTAATTCTTGTGGTCTGGTTGTTCCCCTTCCCACACACATAAATGTTTTACTTCAGGGAATCACTGTGAGGTTCCAAGCAAGGAACATCACTGAGCCTGTTCAGTGTAGTAAATCCAGGCAGCCTCAGCTCCATAAAATATCTGCCTTTTGTTGCAAGGGCTAAACTGATCTTATCAAATTAATTTTCCCCTCCTGTTGGAGAGTATGACTTTGGAAACAAGAGTTCTCCATTCTGTGTTAGGATTTTAGACAAGGACGGTAACTGAGGCAGAGATGAGATTGAATTTCATTGTGTTGGTCTAAGTTCCAGGTGTTTCCTGTTACTAATGGCCCATGGACACCCAAGTGATGGAGGGGCTTGGCCATTCCCTTCAGTGAGTAGTGCATTAACCTGTTGTTATTCACACTATGAGCTCACTGAGCTCTGGCTTGTTGCATTCCCAGCTCTGTTCTTGCAGACCCATAGGCACACCTGTCTTGGGAGACTGTAACAAACACCTGCCGAGTTTGGTGACATTTTATATTGCTGTAGTAAGATTTCCTTAATGTTAACATCTTTTGGATTGCTATGTACCCAGTGGGAGTGATGCAGATAGGATGCTGATATCTGTGCTTTAGGAGTGGTGTGGAGTCTCAGGAGCATGGGATGCTCTCGGAGACCCTGGATGGTCCCACTGCAGTGGGGCAGCAGTGTTTTGGTAGGGCAGCATGTTGAAATCTTGCTCCCATCCTGCCAGAGCCCTTGTTTATGAGAGTAGTGCACTTTTATTTGCTTAGAGCAGTGATAATCTTGAGAAGACCTTCACTGAAATTGTGTGAGAAGGGTCTGGTTCCTGTTGCCTTGAGTGCAGCACGAGAGCAGCTGATCCTCTGTGTGGTTTTTCTCCCAAACTAGTTAATAATCAACAAGTGTTGTTTCTTTTTTCCCTGGGGAGCATGGTCCTGGTGAGAGAGCCTCTGTAGTGTTCCCATGCCTTCTGGGGTCTTGTACAAACTCAGTTCCCTCTGAGCAGTGCATCTGAGCCTGGATGTCTGCTTCCTGTGAGAGTCAAGACAGGAAAATCCAGTTTTGCCAGGGGGGCTCAGATTGCTTTAGGGTAAGAAAAGATCATCTTCCACTTATTTATTTGTATGCAGTAAGCATTAGCAATAGGGTATTTGTTCTTCTAAGATAAAGAATTTTCCTGTTATAGCACCAGCTTTTGTCAATAACAGAATTTTCCACGGAGTCATCTGTTCTATGGCCAAGTTTGGAACCATTTCATCTTAGCTATTGATGTGTTTTCTGCTCACATTGAATATAGTTATGATGTATATCTTTTCAGAAGTACATTTGTTACCTTTTTTTTTTTTTCTCTAGGTAGAACTGGGGACTAGTAACTGGTGGTGCTGTTTTGGGAAGAACAATCCATCAGATTTATGGTTACACTTTGTGAAAGCTATTGACTTCTCTTGTTCTTCAGGGCCTTCTCTTTATCCTTTGAAGTGCAGTTAGTAAGGTTTTCCATCTTTGGGTTGAAGAGGCTGTGTATATTCATGACATTCACTTTCTGAATTAATTTCATATACCTTTAAAATAATTTAGCTTTGTTATGATTAGTGATGGTGGGTAGCAACCCTTATGCTGTGCTTCTGATGAGTTTGGTATGGCACTGAATTTCTTGATGATAGTTCAGACCTTTTTGAATCTGGATGCACATGTACTTCTTACAGTACTGCTTTGTGTGCTGCTCTTAGTGAATCTGTGCACATTGCCTAGGCATGAAGTTGGAAGTGTAGGCAAGTTCAAATTGGCTGTGGTTTTAATGTTGAGAGGCCCATATGACTGTTCAGTGCAAGCATGAGAAGTACATGGGGTTGCTGTCTTTCTTCTAGCTCTCTTACAAGTAACTGTTCTACATGTTGGTCATCTAAAAGTGATCTCTAATGACTTGAAAATAATGATATAAAATACAAGAGTTTAATTAAAAAGGAGGATTACAATGCAGGGAGCAAGTAGGGAAAATATTTGTAGTAATAATAATCAAAATCAAATAGGTCAGGTAAAGACAGTGCACAGGACATAAGGAATTCTGAGTAGTGGCCTGTGTATATATTTTGAGTACCAACATTGCTAAAGAGTGGAAGAAGAACAAGACCAGCCTAAGAAATCCCTCAAATTTAAACCAAAGCAAGAAAGAGAAGAGGAGATAGAGAAATAGCTCTATTTGCCACTTAATTCAGTTATGTGTAACAGATACACCTCTGGCACATTTATGGTGCCTGATACAGCTTTGTGGCAGAGTGTTCAGATTTGACTTTTTCCCTGGTTGTGTCATAATCAGACCTCATAGATTGGATAGGGTAGCAGCAGTATTCCCTGTGCAGAGGCAGTCTTTCTTGTTTCCTTGCTAGGAAATTTGTGTGAGAGGCAGGTTTTGTTGCAGCTGTTTGGACATTATGTTAGATTTTTTTTTTTTTTATGAGTGTGTGTAATGCCCTTGGCACCACTTATGGGGTTATGTTTTTGAAAGGCAAGTAAGTGTCTTCAGAGAGTTACAGTCTCACAGATGGCTCCGTCTTGTCCTCCAGTTGGCAAGCAGCCTAGGAAAAGGTATCAAAATAATTTTTAGTATAGTAAATCGAATAATTCCTTGAGAGAAATGCTCTCCAATACTTGTTACAGCCAATACAAAAGCCTCAGTAATAGAGATTTTGTGAAATAACTGCAGTAGATCAGAGTGACGTTTAAGTGATGCTCAAGAGCATCATTTAATCACCAGCTAACTACTAAAGGCCTGCTGCTGTGGAACAACTGGAGTTCCTACATTGTTATGTCTTACTGTGTCTATCTTGCTTAAAGCCTTGACCATCACCAAAGATTGTGATTTCTCTGTGTGTGGATTGTGGATGCTTAAATGCTGTTTGAGAACTTATTTCTAGTTCTGAACCTTATTCTTAATTTTATTCATAGAAACTCAGCCGTTTTCAGTTTCCAGGATGGAGCCACTGATTGCTAACTTCCTTCTGACTCCTTTGTGGAGTTAGATAAGTTGCTTTCTTGAAAGGCTGAATGCATCCTAAACTTCTGTTGCATCTATAGTTAACTAGTGGAATACTGAAGTCATGGTATATGTATCAAAATATTAGAGGTATAATAGGATAATTTGTGTTGAAGGGAACCTCAGATGGTCTCTGGTCCAATTCTGTGTCCAAAATAGGACTGACTCTGAGGTTGTGTCAGGTTGCTCAGGGCTTTGTACTGCTGGGCCTTGAAAAGCTCGAAAGACAGTGCAGCCTGGTCCACTTCTTGGCTGCCCTTAGGAGGAAAAAGGTTTTCTTAGTATCCCATTAGAACCCTGTTTAAGTTATGCCCGTTTTTTTCTTGTCCTGACCTTGTGACTGCTATGTTTGAATTTCTGTTATCCTCAGTATTCGTATGTAGCCTCTTCAGAAAGTTGTTACTAGTAGAGGGTCATTTCTAACATCTTTAGAATTCTTAGAGTAGCACACTTGGCATTCTTTGATTTGCTTTCCTTTCTATAGCATAAAATAGCACTGCACTTAGTGAAATTTACTGTTGCTGCAAATATATCTTTATACCCAAAGAGGGCATTCTAACATTAAAGATGTTCTTAGTTCTGCCTTCATGGCTTTTTCTGGTACAGAGTCTGTGCTTATTTCTCAGACTTTAAGGTAATTTAAGTTCAAGACATTTAATATGTTTTGTTCAATAAAACACTATGACACTTTTATTGTACAGAAATGAAAATCCATGTGTCTTTTTGGTGTCTCTCATAGTTTTATTGTCACCTCTTTGTTTTTGTAAGGCTAGTCATGGAAGGTGTTTCTGCTCACAGAGGGTGGGTGAGAGAGGATGCTTTCTATGTTGTGAAACTTTTGCAAGTGTGTTCAAAATATTGTGAGTTTCCCTTTCCCTCTGGACAGGAGAAAATTTAAAAGGTTTCCAGCAAAAAGGTAGTGCTGTTACCCTCAGGAATTAAGGGAGTCTGTCAATTAACTACTTATGTCTATGGACTATCTTAGTGGACTTACTTGACACAGGTATTGTATAAATATATTTTCCAGTCCAGTAAATTGATAATAGACTTGTTTAGATTTGAAGCACAGAAGTGTAGACAAGTTGAGGTCATTATAGAAGAGGAGTCTCCTAAATATGATGCTTGTTACTTCCTTCAAATTTCTGGTGAAAATGTAAGTTAAACCTGAAGTTTCCAGTAAAAATTCACTGGACAGGATATCATTATTGCAGGATCTGCCTTGGTAGAACCTGCAACTCCAAAGTCTAATAGTTTAGATAATATAAAGATAAAATTCCATCTAAGTGCTGCTTTTACATCTCCAATCTTTTCTGTGAAGACGGGAGTTCTAGAGGTACAAAACCTTAGATGTATTCTGATAGTAAAAATAATTACTTTCTACCTGTCCTTCAGGGATCCTGTGTTAGTTCCTTGTTCTGTCTTGGGCATTCTTTTCGACTGGGGTAAGTTGTGTAGCTTCTCACATGGCCTGCTTTAACCACAAGGCAATACCTCAGACTCCTGCAGTACCTGAGAACTGATGAGATCAAATGTGCCTGAAAATGCATTGCTTTTCTTGAAAGGAAGCTCAAGCGGTTTTGCCTGCTACTTCTTAATACTTGTCAGGAGTATGATGTGTAAACCTGAAAGAATCAGGAGAAGAAAGCCAATGCCGCCACTACACTAGTAGTACCCAGGGACTTGTCCCATACACCTGGAAGGGAAGGTAGATGTGAGATACCTTGCACAGGACCCTGCCAATCCTGGATTTGGAATTCAGGTTTTCGAAAGCTAGTAATGAATTAAAAAAAAAATAAATTATTGGAAGTAATGAGTTAACCATCTGTATTTATTCTGGAGAACAATTTGAATGACACTCGGTTTTCCTCTGCCAAGTTTTTTGTTACTGAAGCAGATCTATTCAGGTATGTGTGTTTAATGCCTTATGGTACTATCTGCACCTCTTTTATCTGCTTAAAATGCTAACCTGGATCTGGAATATGCTGACATGAAAAACTGTTTAATTGGCTTACTCTTTTAATACAGAGAATATTTTTGAAAGGCCAGTCTGATTTTTTTGAGTTTACTTCTCATTATTTTTTGAAGTATTTTGCTTAAGACTTTGTTTCACTACAGTATCAAACAGAGTTCTTGGCACCCAAGAAACATCTGCAAGCTATCTCTCATAAGGGTACAGTTTGTTTGAAGGTTAATACTGTGCTTTAATTCACTGGGGTAACAAAAGCAGACAGGTAAGGTTCAATGAAAGATGGCAGACCCTATGACTTTGTACTTAGGTAGTAGTACTTTAGCAAATTACAAATAACATGTGACAGAAATATGTTAATAGAACTTCTGGCAAAAGTCTGAGCTTTTGTTGAGCAGCACAGACGTATTAATAAAGGGAAGTGTAGCCTGTATTATTAGGTAATATATGTTAGTCCAGGGAGACTATCAGAGTATTTTTGTCGCAGGTAATTGTCTTGATTTCCTAGACATGAATAGCAGTGATTTACAATCATGGGAAAGAAGCTCTTTGAAGAATGTTTTCATTGAGATGATCTCAAAGGGGATGAATGGAGTCAGTGTGCCTTTTAGAGTGAGGTTTGGTTTAGATTGTCATACAAACTCTTGTGTGCACTGTGAAAGAGGTAAAAGGAGCCCTGAGAACTGGCTGAAGTCCTGGTGGCTAAAAAGCTGAGCACCTGTAGGGAAGCAATGAAATCAGTGAACACAGCTGAAGTGGGGTTGGGCTGCTTTTAAGTGAACCTGGGGAAGCCTAGAAACTTCAGAGTCTTGTTGATGGGGAAGTAGGAAGGCTCTCTACCTAGGAAAGGATGGGGATGGTCTGAGATGCTGAAGAGTCTGGAGGCTCCTATCAGGAGGATTTTTGGAGGTGAGTTGAGACAGGCTTGTTTGATGTTGCAAGAGGGATGCTGTTAAGGGGGCTGGGAGGGGGCTTGTTCCTGTCAGGGTCATGACAAAAAGGATAAATTGGAAAGGACCAGGGAGGAGGTATTGAGGAATGATATTGGGGAAACAAGGTATCTCTCTGTGGCTTTGAATGTTATTTGAGAGCTTTGTGAAGGTTATCACTCTAGACTATGTAGTGTGAAGTGTGACCCATGCAGAGTTTGGTCAAAGATCCAGAGCATCAAGTTGAATGCTTTCTTGATCAGTCTCTTTTTGTTTACTTTAAGAGAAATGAGAGCTCAGTTTGACAGAAGTAACTGGAGAGTGGGGATTGAAATGCAATGGAAGTTGGTGTAAAATAAGGAAGGATTTGATCAGAGTGGTGAAAAGTGTGTGTGGTGTTGGTATCAGAGTATTGGAATGGGGACAAAAATAAGTAAATGATAGTCAAAGTAGATCTGTTGGTGATGTCCTCCCTCATCTAGAGTCTGACTGGCTGCTGCTTGACTGTATCCCCTGATCCTTGTCTGCTTCTAGTGGGCGTTGCTTTTCAATGTGCACAAACATGCTTTAGTCCTGTTGAGTCTTTAGTCTCTGGTCATGGTGTAAGGAGCATATGGGGTAACTCTCAATTCCTTCCTGGGGCTGAGTAGGCAGTTATTTGGATTTCAGTGTTCCTTCAGTACCTGGTGATGTGGGTTGGAAACACCAAGTTTGACCTTTGATGCCAGAGCTCTTACCTGGGAAGGTATGGGCAGCTAGCTGTCTAGTGCTGGTGGGTGCCTTCTTTGAGTGCTCTCTAACTGCTTCTTGAGGTCTTCTCATTCTCTGCATTGACTGCTGTTGTTGCTCTGTGCTACCATATCTGCTAAATTCTGTGATTCAATGCCATCACCTTCTAGAGAGAAAATATTCTTTCTTGCAGTGTTAATTTTTTAAAATTATTTTTAAGATATCTGACTTGCTCTAGGCAGAGTGACTTCTGTTCTGCTGTATGTAGAAGGAGCTGTGATTGCTCCTAGAACAGAGGTGTTCTTGCTTGTGGTTAGTGTTCTGCTGCAGTTGCAGCAATATCTGCTATAATACTTCTTCTGTAGCTTGTTCATAGATAATGTCAGAATTTCCTGAACAGTCTACTTTTTTTCCTCCATGCTAAAAGAAAAGAATATAGCTAATTTCTTCACTTTTGTGTTCTTAAGCCCAATAAAACAAACTTCCAACTTCTCTTTTGTTTGTCTGAAGCCTTGGGTGAGGTTTGTAAAGGTCAAGCTATGTTCTCAGATAAGGTCTCAAAAGGGTATCATGTGTGTCTTTCCTGCTTAGCAGTGAAGGTGTCCAGGGGGAACTGCACCCTGCTTGTTGAAGCACAAAGGTTGACCCCTCAGAGTATAACACATTCCTGAGTACAGAAATCTTGTTGGAGCATAGAGTTGCAAGGCTTCATCTGAAGCCCTGAGATTTTCTTCTTAGGGGGGAGCAGGGTGAGGGACCAGCACCACTATTTTGCTCTTCTCCTTGTTACAGATTGGCCTTGTGTCCTGTGCATTGCTGTAACTGCAGCTTGTGTTCATCCTTGGCTTTTGCAGTAGCTTGTATTCAAGGTACATCCTGAGGTGTTGTGCTTTCTGTGAGAAGTTAGTGCTCAGGTTTCCTGATGTCTTGAGCTCCATTCCATCTCTGTTGTGGCCTAGGCAAGCATGGACATTACATCTGACAGCCTGACTGGGGCTATAAGGTGAATGTCCTTCTGCAAGCAAAGGAGGAACATTTGTCCTGGGACTTTGATATCAAATTGTAAAGCTGAAAGTGTTCTGACTCCTCACCCTTGGCAATATAGGAACTGCCACGTTGTTTTATTTTCATTATATGTGATCACTACTGAGCTGTTAAGAGAAAATTACTTTCTATTTCAGTAAACTCAATTCTGGTTTCAGACTGACTGTGCATCAGATGCTTAATTTGGAACTCACTCTCTTGGTGAAATTAAAAATTCAAATCTCCAAGCTAGAGCACTCAAACTGTGCTTGAATTAGAAATTGACTGCTGTCAATGTGCTCTCACACTTCACTTTTTTTTTTTTTAATTCCTCTCTCCTCCCCCCTGATGGGTTTTATATTAGTCTTGCTGTAGATGATCTGACTGAGCAGAAGTAGTGGGAATCCATGCTGTCACTCTGTAGACAGAGTGATGAAAGAGAAGTGTGTTGTGTTAAATAGACCATTCTTGAAAAGGACTGCTGTGTACTAATTTCATGGCTTCATGCATGTTTGGTGAAATACTTTTATGGGATATGACTGTAAACCCATTAAGTGTTTGTAAATTAATTTATGACCTAAGCAGACTTCATAGATTCTGTGCAACACCCTTGCTCCTCTATTTCTGTGTAGTATTTAAAACTCTTGTCAGATCTTGACTGAAAGAACAGGGTGTTCTCTCCACTTCAGACATTTGCATGGGCTGCCTCTACAGAAATTTGCATTGAAACTGAGAACAAAAGGGTTTTTCTCCAGGAAGAAGAACAATAAACTTTACACACATGCACACCCCAACTCCAAAAATAAGCATTTATTTTTCTATTGTGAATATTCTTTGTAGGCTTGCAACTGGTGTGTTCCATCTGCCCCTTCAAAAAGTAGATAAATTATTCTCAGTTATTTAACTATAAGTTAAAAGAATTATGCTTGCAGAGTTGGAAAAAATTGAGCTGGATATTTGTGGGGAAGTATCTTCTGTTATCAACCATGCTGATGGCATCCAGTGCTGGTACTGGCTTGTTTTTCCAGACCTACTTGTGTTCTCCCCCAGTGTCTTTTATGGTCCATTAGGTGGTTGACAGGATGGATTGCTGAGCTGGTTGTAGGGGAACCAGTGACTGGGGAACCTGAGAGCTGTTACATTAGGCAGGTGGTTATGTCAGTTTGGCAGTTTTAGCTAGACAAGGTGAGGATCAGTGTGTTGGGTGAAATATACAGTGAGTTGTGTAAGGAGATGCGGAGAGTGATTTTTGGATTGAGGCTCCTCAACTGCAGATGAATTTGGGAAGTGAGATGTAATAACAGCTGGAAAATGAAAAGTGTGAGGAGTGTCTGTAACAGGATTACACTTAAATGTATTGCAAAGGTCTTGGGCTTTCCTTTTTTTTTTTTTTTTTAATTTTATTTTGCGGAGGGCTTTTGTAATATGTTGACTGCATGAGAACAAAAAAGAACAAATTTATTTTCCCCCTCTACAGTATCATGTTATCCTGCTTTATTGAATTATCATAGCAGTATGTTCTAGAGTGAATTTGTCCACTTGCTTTTCAGACCAAAAAAATTAGTTTCCTTGTAATGCTCAGTGGAGAAGTTGGATGGTGTAATTTTCATTCAGTTTGCAGGAATGCCATTTTCTGTAATAGCCAAGCTTTGGGTCTCAGGCTGTCAGCCATAGGGTGGTGATTAGTTATCAGTAAGGCCTCCACAGTGCAACTTGCGTGCGTTCACAAGCAGGATACTTGTATTTTAAAATTCTAAAATATCAGGAAGGCATATTTCTATTCTTTTTGTCACACCAAGGTGCTGATTCAGCAAGGCACTTGAGAAAAAGCCTGTTTTTGTGTGTAGTCAGTGCACTACTGAATACTGACAGGTGCAGATCTGTTTTATAGTCTTAGTAGTTTCAAACACAAGTATGATACATAATTAATAAGGAGTTGTTTCTTTTATTCCCCCAAGTAAACAGATGATTGTTTCTGATGTGGGAGTGCTCCTTATTTACCAGATTTTTAATAGACTTTTCTTTCTTAGCATTAAAGTAAGACCAGGTTTAAACTACTTTTCTTTTTTTTTCTTGAGTGGGGGAAAAGTTGGTGGGCATATTAGTATCAGCTGGTATGATTCTAATCCTAGAGAATTGTGCTGCAATTTCATAAAGTGACTTAAAAGGAGTTGTTGCATTAAGGCAATAAGTGGCTCAATTGTAACAACTCAATGACACAGGTCATAGGAGAATGTAAATAAAAATACAATAATTTAAACACTGTCGAAAGAAGAGCACTTTGACTTCTACAATGCATAACTCATTGAAGTTTTTTTTTAATGAAGAATAGAAGCCGTCATGTATTTAATGACTTCAGAGAATATTTTATTTGTGACACCTTGGAAATTTAACAGTTGAATAACTAAACTCATCCTGTGACCTTAGAAATCATGAAAACCTTTGGTGAGGAAATAATTTTTATCATTACATCAAATATAATGTAGCTCAGCTATTGCTTGCCTTCTATAGGTACACTTTAGAAAATGCTAGAATAACCACAGTTATAAGTAAGATGAAAAGGCTAAATGAACTGTTTAATTTTAAGAGTTATGAAAATCTATTCAAAAGTAACTTTCTGTGCAAACAGATCATGCTTGTTTGTTTTAACATAAGCTGTGTTGAGATCAGTGGCATCTTATTTTGACTATTTGGTGGTACCTTTGCAATTCATCAAATAAGTAAAACTGTGATTAGGAACTTGCAACATTTTGTATATTTCTATGATCTAGGAACTGAACAGTAATGGTTATTGTCATGTCAGATTGATTAATCTCTGGGACTGGTTTGTTTTTGTTCCTGGTAGGTTAAACTTTTGTGTGTGTATGTAAATAATAAATATTTTCATCTTGCTTAGTTTGTTTATGTACAGTGTGATGCAGGTTTTTAAGGCTTCCTTAATAGAAGCAGCACTACAGAAACTGCTTAGAGCAGTGCTTTGATAGTTAGTTTTGAGTATGGCCGCATAGCTTTTCTTCTACACCACAGCTGCCACCCACAAATGCTCTGAAGGTGAATTTATTATTCTGATAAAAATCAATTGTGTGTTATATAGGTGTATTCAGATAGTTGAGCTATCTTTAAAACTGAACATATTTCTCACTTTCAGAAAGGACTTAATGAGCTTTCAAGCATTTTGCATTACATACTTAAAGCAGGAGTGAAGAGGTGATTGCTTCAGAGTTTCTGTACCGATCTATAAAATTCTAGTGGTCTTTACAAAAATGTGAGGTAGTTACACCTTTCCATCCACAGATGCTACTAGAGCATTTTATAAAAAAAAAAAGGGGAAAAAAACCTGAACTGCCACTTTGTGGCTGAAAACAAGGCTGATGATCTAAAATAAATTAGGTGATTGCTGTCCTCTAGTGTCTGGGTACAAGAGAATGTGCTCTTTTCATCAATGGGAAATAGTCTTTGGCTTCCTCTCCCTCTTTAATCTTACTGGTGCAACTGAAATGTGAACAGCTTTGCTTTATAGCAATAGACTGTTTTCTTTTTCCCTCTACTTGGGTTCTGAACTGTTAGCTTTTATGAAATATTGGTAATTGGGAAAGATTGCTGTCGTGAAAGAGCTGTTATGATTATTTCTGGGCTTTCATAATTCAAAGTAATTTGTCATTAGTATATATGCTGCATCATCTTCTAAGATTTAAAAATATATTTTAAAAAGTTAGTTTATAATATTACAATTGAAAGGCTCTTCCATTTGGGACTTTACTCTTTTTCTGAATATGTGTTTCCTAAAGTGCATAACGTAGTATAATGCAGGATTTTAAAATTACCTTCAGTTGTTTCCATTCTGATAGTCTTGTAGTCAATTGCCAGCAGTTATTTGATGTTCTTGAAATTTAGGGAATTATAGGAAGGATTTGGGCTTGTGGTTTTTTTTTTTTTTTTTTTTTTTAACAAGCTGGCTGAATTGATTCAGTGTAGTTCTTGTATCTGTGCAGGCAAAGAAAGCTATGGTTGGAAGGCTATGCAGAGAAACAAAGTCTCCTAACTAAATTTCAGATATGTGATGATAAACAACTGAAATTTTCCTAACCTTGAGAAAAAGGAGATGGTGGAAGGGTAAACAGTGCCCAAAGAGTACACCCAAAGCCACAGTAACTTCCTGGCTGGGTTTTGTGATGGCTGAGGGCACTGTGACTGTTCTCTAGCTGGAGCTGGCAATCAGGCTGTAGCTGCTGCCGTCTCCCTGCCTTATCCTTTGGGTGAAGATGTGAGTGTCAATGTTGGTCCCAGCTCTGTCTCTGTCTACTCTGCCTTGCACTCAGAGGCAGCTACATTGGGGTGAAGGACCTGCAGCTCTCTTCCGGTAGCACCCACTGTGTGACTCGTGGCTTGGGCTAGTCATGAGTATAATTCAGGCAGTGGTCTGTTCTGGTATCCCAGTGAGTGACTTGTGCTGCTGGACTCTGTAGGAGACAGACCTGGAGCTCATAAAGGAGCTGAATGCCAAATGTGTCTTGAGGGCTGCCTGAAAATGCTGTGTGGACCACAGAGATGTGTGGGTTTTGTGTGAACTTGTTGAGGATGCTGGAATTGTACTCCTTTGGCTCCAATAATATTTAGAATTGTATTCAGTTCACTTGGTGTTAATATTTAAGGCTTTGGCTAATTTAAACCCTATTTACATTAGCTTAGTTTAAATTTGGTGTTTAAAGAGCTGTAATTATCTGTCTGCTTTAGAAATTCATAGTGATTTAGTGAGATCAACTTTAAACTGATTTTAATTAAACCAGAGAACCTTTTACATTTTTCAGATAAGGCCTGTGACTAGCCTTTTTAAACAGCGATGAAGTATATGCAGTCTTAGAATGACTACTTTTCTGTGTGACTGATTTCTTCTGCTGAAGTCAAATTAAGGCTGTTTGGTATATAAACTAAAAATTAATTTTTGAAGAACATTTTGTTCAATTTTTGTTCCCTTACTCCAAGAGCTGTTTCTGCTTGACTTCTATTAAATTACTCCCAGTACAGCATTTCACTGTCTTTTTATAGTAGACAGGCTGATGGACTCTGTGCCCTTTTTTACTTCTGATTTCTACGATGCTTTTTTCCTCAGACAAAAGAGAATTTAAGAGACGGCTGTGATATTCTGTTTTATGGTGATAGGAAGCAGAATACAGAAGCTTAACTACAGTCCCATGGTGAGATGTGCCACTGTTTTGTGGAATAAAAACCCTATAATCCAGTGAGGTTATAGAGAGGTACATTTATTCCAGGCCTGGGCGCGTGGGGGATAACTCCTCCAAAAACAAGCACATCTGGTTGAGTTAACAAAGGGTTTATATGCAAGTAAGTTATACATATTCATTTTTCTTTTATGCATAAACATTATTTCCTTAGAGAAGGTGGGGGTTATTGTAATGGGCCTCAGGAACTGATTTCCGTTTTCTCCGCCCCGTGCTGCTGCTTCTTGCATGTGCGCTGTTCCTCCTGGCAATTCAGGGCGGGGGTCTTTGGTGGTCTTTAGGGATGAAGCAAGAAGTCTTCCTCCTCTGAACTTTCTACCTTTTGCTCAAAACTCGTCCAAACCAGTCTCGTTGGCAACTGTAACTGGTCTAATTTGACTTATCTTGTTCTTTTGACGTGTTTTCTGATTTATCACCGGGTATCCTGGCTGTTTTAATTGGTCCAAGAAGTCCTGGGCCTCTTGGCATGGCCCCTTTCAAGGACACTGTGTGAATTTTGCTGGAGTGAATTTCATACTACTAAGCAAATTCTATGATAAGTATAAAAGCATAGAAAATAAACATCATTATAAGCCCTAGGTAAATAAGAATAAACAAAATAGGCATAAACAAAATGAACATAAGTAAACAAAATAAGCATCATAAGCCCTAAGTAAAAAAAACCACATAGACTCCCCTTTCCCTTCCCCCTCATCACCACTATTCCAGTATATAGACAATGTATGAATTGCTTTCGTTGAAGGTTGTTTGGAGAGAATGTTGGGAAAATTCTCCTGGAAAGTTTCCGGTCTAATGCTTAAGTTCTTGTATAGGATGTCATTGTAGTGAGGTGTGTACCAGACCTGTGTTAGGAGTTGCTAAGAAGTTTGTGTACATCTATTAATGTAAAAACTGACAAAAAGGGTTGTGATGAGAGATGAACATTGTGTAAAGAAAAAAAATCTTAAAGTTGTGTTTTTGGAAGAGCTCCCTGTGGTGATAGGAATATTTCTAATACCTGAGATTCTTGCAATTGATTCTGTTTCACTGAGTAGAGGGCAGCTAATAGTAGGCATAATTCAGCTAGTTACTAGGACCCCATGAAAGGTGATTCTGGCAAATAGGTCCAGTCAATGTGTTTCCATGTTACAAAGTGGATGATAGTGGAAAGCTTGTATTCACATTGATTATGTGCAGGACAGACAAATGGAATACCTTTTAACTAACAGGAAATCCATGAGAAACTGAAAGTTGTCACCACGTGATCTTTGACCCATTATATATGTATGTATATAAATATACAGAAAACACTGCCAGGACATCACATTCTGATGTCCCACTTTTAATGTAACTTTTATCTTCCCACGGGCCCCTCCCCTGTCATAGTTTTCTGTAGCTGAATTTTAGTAGAAGGGGGTGGCTTCCAGGATGGTTTCTGTTAGAAGCTGCTAGAAGCTTCTCCTGTCCTGTGGAGCCAATGACAGCCAGGTCCAGGAGGGACTTCCTGCTGATGGCCAAAGTTGAGCCAATTAAGAATCACAGTCATGCCTCTGTGATAACATATTTAAGAATTCAGGAGTGTTGCACAGTTGAAAATTCCAGCCATGAGATAACAATGCAGAGACCATGGTCGGAGCAGGAGGGGGAGGAGGAGGGACCCCACGTTGGAGTGGGTTTGGGGAAGGACTGAAAGGTATTCCCCCCACTGCCCCTTCCCTGCAGCCCATGGAGAAGCAGGTGGATGCCTGAAGGAGCTGTTGCCCTGTGGGAGGCCCAGGATGGAGCGAGATCCTGGAAGAGATTTGCAGCCATGACTTGTGGAGGAGGAGACCCACACTGGAGCAGATTTCCTGCCCCCGTCACCCCCCCCCTCCCCGGTAGAAGTGCTGCCCAGGGGGTGGACTCACATTGGAGAAGTCTATCGAGGACTGTCTCCCATGGGAGGGAT
>VXAU01003994.1:891318-902114 GCA_013399695.1 Formicarius rufipectus
TTTTTTTTTTTCCTTTTCTCCTCCGGGAAAGGGAAGGGGGCCTGGAGATTTGGGTGGACAATGGGTGAAAACCGCCACGAAAGGCATGTGTGGGGAAATAGTTACTGTGCAAAGGCTCTTCCTTAGTGATACTAATACTTGAGTAATACTACAAAGCATTAGTTTTCTAGGACTGATGGTTTTGCATACAAAGCTTTTCCTTAACTTTATGTTTTGGACAATAGGTAGTACCATAAGTCTAAATGACAACTTCTACAACACCTCATTAGACCTACATCTGCAACCAAAGGGTGTTGCAGAATTGCATCTCTTCTGGAAGGGGAATCTGAACCACTTGGTACTGATGCCATTAAAGTGTGGATATAGATAAGAAATTGGACACAAGCAACGACAGGCTATGAACAAATTTTCGTTTTGACTGTGGTTCCCACCTTTGTTGGATGCAGATTCAGACCTGTCTTAGATGTGCTTGTAAGTCTGAAATTGTTCTGAATCAGATTTTAAGACTTCATTAATGTGCTGTTAAGCACGTTGAGAATGAAAAAACAGAGTGGTATTGTGAATAGGGACGATAAGATTCATTGTACCCAGGTTTGTGTCCTGATAGACAAGATGGTGTTAGTGAGTTCACTTAAAAACAGGTGCAAACTCTTTTAGAAAGTGAATGAATACATGGAGTATTGTCTACCTGCAGAATGGTAATTGTTTTGTTGAAATGGAAATCAATGCGCTCTGCTTGAAATTTCAGAAACAACTATTTTCAGATGCTACAATGTGTTAAACCTGTAAAACTGCAGAAACACTTCACTAACTTTTTTCCCCTCCCCCAGATGATCACCAGCAATTAATGCCGGCGGGCTCTCTTCGTAAAAAGAAACTGCCAAGAAGACCTGGATACATGAGATCAGAAGCTCAGCGACAGATAGAATTTCAGTCCCTTGGTTCCTGCAGACTGTTCAGCCCGGAGGAACTCCGACATGGCAGGCAGGATTGCGGAGACTTCGAGAACTGTGCTCTACGCAAACAATGCCAAAATAACTTTGAATTCCTGCGGTGCAGCACAGTGAGTAGTGCTGTAGTTCCTGCTGATGGGGTAACAACACTGGCTGCTACTGGAAATATGCCAGGACACTGCAAAAATCTATCGTGCTGCAAGAGTCCATGGTCAGAAAGTGCAGTGGCAGCAGCTTGCCCTGCTGCCACAACAAGCAAAGGAGATGCTTCTGTTCTATCTTGTACATGGCAGAAAAGCCACAGTGCTAAAGTGAGCCAACCCCCAAATATGTATGCTTTGGATCAGACAGAAGTGAATAACAGCTGTGAATATCAAAATAGGGCTGATATTTCTCATTCTTATGGTGCACATGACAGCTTTAGTTCAAGTTTCAGCTTCATACAGCTCTCCCTGAACTCAGCCTCTGGAGTAAATGATGTTGAAGGCAAATCAGCTGTTGACGAAGCTGAGATTATTCTGCATCCCCAAACTGCAGGAAATCTGCAAAAGCCAGAAGAGGTTTTACAAACTCATGAGAACTTGGGAGATTTGTGTTGTTTCTGCAGGTCCAGTGAGGATTTGGAACATGAACATGAGAGCTCAGTAAATGATAAATTACAGGACTGTGAGACTGTCTCTCTCTCAGATATAGATGCCACATTTTCATACTCTACAGACTCCTCAGATGCAGCATCTGCTGGCTCTTCTGTCACCTCAGGCTATGACAGTAGTTTTACTGTTAGTGACCATAACTGGGATACTTTGATGAAACAATACGAACCAGTGCTACAGGATTGCTTGCTTGGCAACCGCAGTACATTAAAGGTCGGTAATCTCACTTTGGTTTTGATTACGTTCCCTGGCCCTCAAAACGCTTTTACTTATAGCAACAAAATCAAAGTTTATCTCAGAGTTCATATACTAATGGCCTTTGTAGCATTTGTACAAGGAATGTTACAGTAGTGCTCTGCATGATAAGAATGAGCAAACAGGTGTTTTTGGTTCAATAAAAAAAGGTGACGTTGTTGCAGTACCCTGTTCTGTGTTCTACTGAAACTGATTCTCTCATTTTCTACTGTCATACATCAGTTTCTGAGTTCAGTAAGTACCATTTTCTTTCATAGGTGGCTGTTTTGTCTGCAGTTTGGGGTATATGTAGTACAGAATTTGGGGGTGGTAAGAACTCTTTCCTTGAAGCATCATGACTTAACAACACTAAACTTTGTAATTGCAAATGCGTAAGTTTAGCCAGAGATTTCTTGGAGTGAGGTAACTGTATGAGAGTAGTGTGTAATCTAATAGATGAGGTCTAAGTACTTTTCTATCTCCAGCTGGGAATTGAAACTTTTTTCTTTTTCCTTCTACCCCAGAGGAGTAGTGGGCTGCTGAGTCAGGAGTCTGTCTTCCTGCATGCATGTATATACCCACACTATATGTACAAGATATACAGACAGTGTCATTCACTGTGTTCTTTATGGGAGAGAGGTGGGGAAACTTTTAAGGATTGGCAGTGTTTTGTTATAAGGTTTCTGGGATGACAGAGTGGGCATTGGAGGAAAACTGCTAAGCTTACCTGCTCAAAGGAGCCAAGTATTAGATTTATTATGGAAGCAGTAATCTAGAGATTAATATGGACACAATGGATTTCACTAATTTGTTCAAGGTGCAGTGAGCAGGGTTTTTCTGGTGTGGTGCTTTTTTTCTTTTTAATCATCTCACTAGTGCCTGAGTTTCCTGGTTGCCTTTCAAAAACTCAGATTTTCGTGACTTCTCAGCTCACATATACCTGCTGAGATGCACTGTATTGTCTTTAGGCCTGATGAAACAACCTGCTCTGGGAAGAATTTGTACAACCCTGCTGTCTGGGTAAGACATAAAGTTAAGAAGCGTCTATTCTTACTTTTTTTCTCCATGACATCTGACCTGGGTTTATGATGCTCTAATACCTTCTTTTCAGAGAGGATACATGTAGGACTCAAACTAGGTTCTTATTTATGTACTTCACACATGTTGACATGGAGCGGTTTCTTTGGCTTTGTGCCTGGAATGACAATGTCCCCATGATCTGACATGGTTTGGGAAATTAATTTGCTAAAAATTTGGGAATATATAACACAATCAAAATAGGAAGTAATTTTTCTTTCTTTTCAATGTGCGTATTTGATAGGTGCAAAAGAAACATTGGTATCTTTAATTTCTGTATTCATTAATTCATTGAATGGAGAATTGGGGATTTGTGCCCTCAGATGTTTACCCTTGGTTAACCAGTTATGTATGCTTAATTTGAAGCACCTTCCTATTGTAATGATAATGAGCAAGTCTCAAAGTTTTCAGAAAGGAACAAAGGCAACTGTACTCAAGAAAAGGAGACAATATGAAAGTTGTTAAAATTATGCTTTCTCTGTACTTAAAAATGAAAAGTGATAATCATCTGGTACAGATATAAGACATGCCATGCTCAAAATACCTTACCAGTCTGCAAATATAAAGCAGTTTAATGTGGCATCATCAGCTTACTTTGCTGTGGGCGAACCTGGGCTGTGGTACCCAAGCAGACCTTAAATGACCTGCCACTATAGCACGTGATGGAATAAACACTGCAACAGCAGCAAAGCTGTACCCTCAGTATAGATGGTTGTTACATATCGTATATATGCAAAAAGTGTCATTTGAATCATTCCTATTGCAAGCTTCTTTAGAGCGCTATCAAAATTCAGGCATAAAATAAAGAAAATAATTTATGTTGAGGGTTCACAGCTCCTCCCTTCAGTATCTTACACATTCCTCACCAGCCTCAGAGAAAAAAAACGTGAAGCTTCAAGATGTGAACACCAAAATAAAGTGAAACTTCGAGGAAACGGGAATGTATATCATGGGGTTTGTTTTGTGTGTGGTTTGGTTTTTTTTTGTTTTTTTTTTTTTGTTTTTTTTTTTTTTTTTTTTTTTTTTTTTTTTTTTTTTTTTTTTTTTTTTTTCCTCCTTGAACCATCCTATAATCTATTCAAACACTTTTGGATCCTTTTCTGCCTTTATAGCTCTTTTCTGACTAGTCTGCTTTTACATACCATATTTAGAAGGGACATCCTGAATTCAAAGGCCTTGTGTAATTTGTGTGTTGATTATGTAGTCTTGATAACTGAGTGCTTCTGTTTAGTTGTTGACTGACTCTACCTATTTTTCCTCTATGCAAATTAGAGTTTAAATATAGGGATTAAATGTGAAAGACTTTAAGGGAGGAGTAAAATATTTTGAAAATGAAGAATGTCTGAAGTATGGTTTTTCTTGTATTGGAAAATGCTTTCCCAAGCACTTTCAGGCTTTGGACTTTGAAAATATATGCTACTTCTTTTTCCAGGCTTACCTTTCTCAGTGCTGATATTGGCTTGTTTGGTACAGGTCATGTATAAATTTTCTAAGAAGTAAACACATTTCAGTCTTGTGACTGTAGCCATTCATATTGGGTTTCTGTGGCCAGGTTTTGATGGGGGAGGCTACAGGGGTGACTTCTGTTAGAAGTCACCGGAAGCTTCTCCTGTGTCTGGTGAATCCAATGCCAGCTGGCTCCAGGATGGGCTTCCTGCTGCTGGCCAAGGCTGCGTCAGTTGGGAATGATGGAAATGCCTCAGTAACAACATGTTTAAGAAGGGAAAGAAAGTTATTGGGCAGCTGAAAGTTGCAGCAAGGGAAAAGTGGAGTGAGAACACGTGAACAACAATGTGGACACCAAGGTCAGTGCAGAAGGAGGGGGAGGAGCTGCTCCAGGTGCTGGAGCTGAGGTTCTCCTGCAGCCCATGGTGGAGCAGCTGTGCCTCTGCAGCCCATGGAGGAGCCCACACTGGAGTGGGTGGATGCCCAAGGAAGCTGTGACTCCATGGGAGGCCCATGATGGATCAGGGTCCTGGCAAAGACCTGCAGACCTGCATCCCGTGGAGAGAGGAACCCGTGGTGGGACTTGTGACCCTGTGGGGGACCAATGCTGGAGCAGCTTATTTGTGAAGGACTGCACCCCATGGAGAAGTGACCTACATGGCTGCAGCTTCGTGAAGAACTGTTGCCTGGGGGATGAACTGAAGAGGTTCATGAAGGACTGTCTCCTGTGGCAGGGATCCCATGGGGAGCAAGGGAAGGACTCCTCTCCCTGACAGAGGCAGAAACAACAACTAACTACATTCTCTATCTCCCTGCACTTCTGGGGAGGGGGGCAGGGTGGAAGGAGGTAGAACTTGGAAGGAAGGAGGGGTGAGGGGAAGGGTTTCTAAGATTATTTTACTTCTTACTCTTCTGATCCTGTCAATAATAAATTTAATTAGTATCTCTACTCTGAGTCTGTTTTGCCTGTGATGGTGATCAGTGAGTGACTTCTCCCAGCTTTTATCTCAGTTCATGAATCTGTTGTATTTTCTCTCCTCTGTCCAGTTGCGGAAGGGATGGAGAAAGCAGTTTTAGTGGGTACTTGTCATCCAGCCAGGGTCAACCCAGTACACTGTGTTAGGCTGTGACTGGCATGGCAATGAGGAGAGGACTAAACCTACCTTCTAACCAATTTCTTTTAACAGTAAAAACTTGTGAAGGCCTTGGAATGCACACCTAGCCTTACACATTTTTAGTAAATTTAGGACTTCAGTCCAGGCTCTTTGATGTTAACAAAGAGAAGCATTAGCTTTTGAAATAAGACTTTATTATGGAAGAAGTTTCTTTTTAGGTGTGAGAGGTTTAGGCATTCTTTATGTTCTGCTTTTTTCCCTCATCTAGAATTTGCATTGTGAACTGAAAATGCAGACATCAACGTTATGTAGATGAGCTTAAATTATATTTTAATGAAACTTCACAGGCTGCATATAAACACTTTCTTCTGACCCATAACATGAGTATACATGTTCCGAAATACTCATAGTGCATTTCTCTTTCCAGTTACAGAATAAAATGTGGTTTGCATATGGAAATTCTGTATTCTGTGCAAAACTCGGGTCAAAAAAATGTCAGAATGGGCTCAGGAACACACTGTTGAGTACAGTGTGATCAGAAGTATGTCTCATGCTGACGGAATCCTCTAATAATCCTACTGTGATTTATTCAAAGGGTGAAAAATATCCTGTGATCACATGATCTCCTTTGCTTTTCAAGAAATATAATTTGTTATTCTCTGTATGTGTTTGGACTAAAGCCGCACTTGGCTTGAGTAACTAGTTCAGCTGACTTCCAAATAGATCTGTCTAATTAACAAATATCAACTTAACTATGAAAATTTGGCCATTGTAGTGATGTAGTAATCAATTCAATTTATATTATGTGGAGGTTAATAGTCTAAATATTTTTAAATGAGGCTGCTTCATAATTTTTTTTTTCCTTTGCATAGATAAAATCCTTGATCTTACGACTTCAGAGGCTGCAGGAGAAAGCAATAGAGGAAGATGACTATGATAGAGGTGAGAATTACTCCCCCTACCCTTCACTGGATCATGCTACCTGTTTGTTTGTTTTTTTTCCCCTCCTTCTCTTTACTCTTATTCTTGTTTTATATTTCATACATAGCTGTGGGTAAGACTAGTTCAATGACCTGTATTGTTTGTTCTGTTTTATGGCAGGAAACAAATTAAAGTAGGTCAGCAGCAGGTAGCAACAGTTTTTATTTTCTTGAGCCACATCACCATGTGGGAAGGTTGAAATCCAAATACACACCATCTGGGTCAACTGTTTTGAAGCAGCGTGACTTTAAAGAAAAAACGCTGAAATGAATGAAAGCTTTAAAAGGGGAAACGACAGGCGGTGGCTGCTGATAGAGTGAGATTTGTTGCTTGCCATGTTTAGGCATGACACTATAACAGGGCTCAAACACAGAAATAAGGTCAGTAGCTATTATAAAAGTGAATGATACTGTTCTGTGGGATTAAGTTGATGTCCACTGAATTCAATCAAAACCAGCCAGAGAACACGGTGATGATACAGTTGCTGGCAAAAAGTGATCTTTCAATAGTGCTTTTCCTTTGAAATGCCTTGGCACTTCTCATGTGCTGTATATGTGCACATTAATAATTAGAGCATCTATTAATGTATATATTAGATTTATTTTAGTTTCCTGTTATGGTAGTCTGTGTTCATATACTCATATTTTGATAGTCGTGAGGTTCTAGGTTAAATTCTTCCTGCTATAATCAGTTGAAAAACCCTGCAAACATTTCAGTAAAATCTGCATGAATACTTCAGCGAATAAAGCTGGAAAAAGATAACTCCTCTCCTGACACTTTTTTTTATTTTCAGCTTTTAGGGGTTGGGCAGTGGTCAGACTTGGGGTTTGTCTTTCAAAATTAGTGTGTGATGCTTTACAGTTGTACCATGACTCTTTTCTGACCCCAAAAGATCTCTCCACGATGATGAAAACGTGTTTTAGTAGTGTGTAGGGTTAGGTGCAGAGCCCTTTTACAAGAGTGGTTCTGATGGCCTCTTTAAGGTGTGCTTGTATATAAGATAAGAGTCTGCTACTGTCACAAGTCATTCTTTTAGTGTAGCATTTCCTAGTGGGGCAAACCTTTAGGTATGTTAAAAGCTAAGGATGTTTTAGCTTAGTTTCTGTCAAACAGACATTATTCATGTGTATGCTTTACACGTGTAACGTTCATAACTCTTCTTTTTCCAAGTGCCCGTGGGTTGAGCTCACAGGTGGAGACTTCCCAACAGCTGTGTACTTGGTGCACGTGGTTACCACAGATTCCACCTGGGATTCTCTGGGCAGTCAACCACTGTGACAGCAGTATTTCAGTGTGTCAGGTGTGACATCTCTGTGTGATGCCACATAGTGATTGACCATGGGGAAAAACGATGCTTGTCTTGAATCTTGTACAGAAAGCCCTTGCGTAGTTTTCCTGGGTGCTAGTCTGGTACCCTTGAAACAGGACTAACATTCTGTAGATCATCACTTTATCAATTGCCCTTTTCAGTTCCATCCTAGTTAACAAGCAGGTACCACAGAAGGTGACTTGTAGAATCTTGTGTTAATTCCCCTCAGAAAAATGGTCTGGCTGAAATGTTATTTCACCAGCTGTTGTGGGCACAGAGAAAAAAGGTGGCAGCAGTACAAAGGTGGTGAAAAGCATCCATGGGTAGGATTGCTGTTTCCTGTGCTAAATCTGGCATATATAGTCAGAAAACATTTGTTCTGATATGGGACTAAATACTAAGGTGCTTGAGAGACTTCACTTTGGGTTCTTTCATCCCTTTGAAAACTGGGAGTCCATTTTGAGACACTGTTGCTCTCAGAAAATGCCATGCTTCATGAATGCATATGACCCTGCATCCTTAATTTTATCAATGCCTGACTTTTGAGTCCTTGACCTGCTTTATGCCATATTGGTCTTTGTTCTTCTAATACAACTGTCAACCAGGGTTTTTTGTGACTGCTTTTCATTATTTTCATGGTATCTGAACTGGCTTCCTTAGTTTTTCTTTTGTAAAACATGGGCAGCATATCTCTGGGGCAAGACTCACATGGAGAAGGTGCAGTGTTGCAAGGAAAATCAGAGCTGTGACCTTCCCTCCTCATTTTGCAATGGCAAGCCTTTACCTTTGCTTTTAGAGCTATGTTGCTGCTCACAGTGGATAACAAAGTCTTCCCTGGTGTGAAGTTTGAAAGCTTATTAAAGAGCTTACAGATTGACCCAGTACCAATTTCTATTCAAGTGAAATCTGTAATTAGCCTTCTTTAAAAGGGTGTTATTGCTAAATATTGCTAGAAGAGGATGGAATTGCTAAATGGGCAGAGCTGTGATGTGGGGCTTAAATGGCAATGTATTTTCAGGGAATGGGAGGAACCAATATGGTGTATGCAGAGGGCTAAGGATGTTCTAACTAATGCTAGAAAGAAAATTATGGCCCCTGTAATTTTGGAAACAACCTTGAGTATAGAGAGAGTCCTCTGTTAAGAGCAGAACTGTTTTGAACTGGAGATGATGGTAGTGCTGTGTGTGGTGACAACATGGGTCTTGCTCACTTGGAAGTTTTGTAGGGGAAGGGTAGGTCTCATGTCATATGAGTAGCTGTGAAATGCCCTGTACATGAAAGAGGTGAGTAGAGGGTAGGAGAGCAGGTGGAAGAGGGCTATGCGTGACTAGACTACCAAGTTGAAAATTAAATTGTCAATAAATACTGTGCTGCTTTTGTGGTAGAGGCTCCTCTGCAGCTTTAACAATAGTCAAGAAACTCGAGACTTCACCCCCCCCCCCCCCCCCCCNCTTGCAGGAAAGGCATCAGCTTTTTTTACAGCAGTTTGGTGGGAGGGAGATGTGTTACCACTTGAAACTCCTCTAAGTGCTCAGGACTGGTTTCTGCTGTCTGACACTCCAAACTTCACACCTTTACAGAAAGGCAAGCATCCCAGGTTTGAGATTGTTGCTTTCCTGTTCTCCAGAGCTTTTTGAAACCTCTGAAACTGAAGTGCAGATAAAGAGGTGCCCCTTTAGAGAGGGGAAAGTGATGCACTATGTTTTCAGTTGTGGCAACAAGACTAGGAAATAACAAAAATAAAGTTTTTTCAACCATAAAGCCAGGGATAAACACCTTGTTGCAAACAGGTCAGGAATAAGAATATATTTGTTTTTCCCATTTGCAGAAACACAGAACAAGTGTGTGCTGTTGGGTTCTCTTGGAGAACATAGTGTTTTCCAGGTTTGTGTTTGTGAATTAGCATTTATTTCCTGAATTAATGATGATTTTTAGGGGTTTTTTGCAACCACAACTCTCTATTCTTGTTTAAGAGGTAAGGGACTACCTGTTTAAATCTTCAGCTTGTTCCTTTTTAGTATTTCCTTTAATTAGGTGACTCTATTTGCGCTCTTCTTCTTCCTCACCTTGGGCTTGAGAGATGCACAGCAGAAATGGCTCTTGCCATTGCTTGGTTACTTGCACTGTATCTTCTGAAAGACCTGCCTTGTCATGATTAGGGTGTTGGTGTGTAGAGGAGCTTCAACCAGTCATTCAAATAATTATATTTTTTCCCATACTTTCAGGCAGTGCCATGGGATGGGGCGAGGAATGTATTTATTCCAAGAGTGCTGGGGGACTGCTCATGTCAGAAGCTGCCCCCCTGTCCCACGTTGGTGGTCATCTGCTGCAGGTTCCCGAGCATAGTACTGTGAAACCTGGAGGGTGTTCTCTCTTCATGCTGTAGCTGTCATGGGTTGTTTCAAATACAGATGTTTCTCAGCTGTGAAATGCATATGCAGTGACACAAATCTCCTCAGCCCTGGGATAATTTTAAGTAGGAACCATTGGGATGTTATTTGTTTTACTGCTTTTTCTGTTGGTAGGTGCAGGAAATAAGTGATTTCTTTTTTTTCCCCTGTATTTACTTGTGGCCTCCTCTTGATGGCCACATTAGTGTATATTTTCAAAGCAGATACTGTATCATGGGAATAATAAGCATTTTGCCTTGCATAGTGTATAGGAAAAATTGGTCTGTTCTCCAAGGACCACTTGGAGTGTTGTCATGGCTCATTATTCATGATGGAGCTTGACAGCTCCAAGGTTAAACACACTGCTGAATACAGGAGGGGAAAAAAGATAGTATGTTTTGTGTTTGTGGGATTTGTGCTTGCAGTGAGAGCAGGTGTATTTTGCTCAGTACAAATCTATTGCCCAAACATTTGAAAACCTTTTTTCCTGGTCTTTGCTTCTTGAGCTCCTCAACCTTGCCTGGTGCAAGAGGCAGATGGATTCGTAACTGTCAGGACTGAGTCTTGCTGCTGAACTCTACTAGTGGTTCATGTGCCGTCTTATTCCTCAGATAAAAGGTTTCTACAGAGGTCCTGTT
>VXAU01003995.1:0-58830 GCA_013399695.1 Formicarius rufipectus
TCCCCACCCTGGGCAAGGGACTGAATATTCCCATCTGAGCCCAAGCACGTATAAGCTTGGGGTTTTGGGACTAGAACCACGTGTCAGATCTGGAGGAGTCCCAGAGTCTCAGCAGGACTGCAACCATCATTCTCACCAGCAGGTTTCTTCTTAGTTTGAACTCAGAGGGGCCATGTGGTGTTCAGCACAGGAGTTGGTGAGTGAGTTCCATTCTGCTTGTGCCCCACTGTGCTGTGCTGCACATCTGGTTTTGTTTTTTAGTTTTTTGTTGTTTTTTTTTTTTCTTTAAATTAGCACATACTCTATCCTCTCATGCAGATCAATAAAGATATTAAACAGGCCTGGGCCCAGTACTGAGCCCTGGAAAGCCCCACTGGTACCAGTGCCAGCTGGATGTCACTCCAGTCCCCACCACTCTCTGGGTCTGGCCAGTTTCCACCAGTGAATGGTTAACCTGTCCAGGCCATGAACAGCCACTTTGTCCAGGAGAATGCTGTGGAAATGGTGTCAAAAGCTTTACTAAAGTCCAGGTGGAAAATACGCACAGCCTTTCCCTCATACACTAAGTGGGTCACCGTGTCATAGAAGAAGATCAGGTTGGTCAAGCAGTACCTATCTTTCACAAATCCATTTTGGCTGAGCCTGATCCCCTGGTTACCCTTTATGTGCTGGCACTTAAGATCTGCTCAGTAACTTTCCCCAGCACCAGGGTATTGTTTTGCATTGTCATAAATGACTGTTTTAAAACAGGTGACAGTAAGTTTTAATACTTTGGGGAAAAAAAAATCCACCCCCCCAAAAAGAACCCCAAACAAAACAAAATAAAAAAACCCAAAGTGAAGTTATGTACTATATTCTGATTTCATCCAAAGATTAGATCATTGATTAAATTAGAAGAGAACTTTAGATTAATAAAGAATAGTTGTAATGCTTCTATTTTTACTAATAATGATCAATTAAATTCAATTCACCAACACCAAGACACTACTATGATAAAGGGCTACATTTATTTACTAATTTAGTCTGGTATATTAGATACACCAATTATTTTCATTTTTATTTGTTAGCTCAAATAAGGGCATGTAAGGAGTCTTCTTGCTGCTACAAGAAAAGTGAGCTGCATGGTCAGGGATGGAGCCACAATGCAGTCCTATAGTTTTTCAAGTTCTGATAGTCAGGAGGCAAGACTGCAGAGTACAATATTTGTTCTTCAGTCTTAAAAGAACAGATAATTATTGTGCTCTCTGTGTTAAGTCATCTAGAAGCATGGAATATTAAAAAAAAAAAAATCCAAGTCCCCAAAAGAGTTTACAAATCTGGATCACAGCCAGACACAACAGTGAGTAAAGTAAGCAGATGGAAGAATAAGGGCTAGGATAGGGAACAAGTTTCTCCTGCTAAGTAGTAGTCACAGCGTAACACCTGCCTACTACCATCCTCTTGTCACTACAGAAAGCCAAGTGTTAGTAGTAACAAATACTGTCAAGTGCCATGCTTCTGCAAAAAGGAGTGAGCTCACAAAGAGTAAGCACTCATAACAGTTAAAACTGCTGCTTGAATCATAATTTCTAGAATCGTAAAAATGTGCTTATGATTCAGAATAAAAAAATACAAGTAGTTACATTCTTTGTAAAAAAATTGTTGCCTTCTACATCTCTAGAAATTATCCTAGAAAATCATCCACTTTTCAAATGACAAACTAAACTTGTAACTATTCAAGAGTAACACACAAATGTCAAACTAAAGGTAAACTGAGTGATGTATGTACATATAGTAAAAAGTGAAGTTCAGAATAAATCATTAAGAACAGAAATTCTAGTTTATTTTTTAATTCTTTTTCCCATTAGAATTAAAGTGAGTTTCTTAATATTAACACAGACTTTGTTTTGATAATTCATTATAGAATACATGCTATGCAAATCAATTCAATGGACTTTAATATTATATTTACACCAAGGAATGTAAACTACTTTACTTGCTCTTTTTGGCTGGAATAGGGTTCTTATTTCTAAATCACAAAATTGAATTATTTTCCTTAAATGTACAGAAAACAAACAAACCTTGAAAACGTTCAATTTTTACTTATTTCTTATCAATTTGGTTACTGCTGTCTAAGTAACAAGGTGACTTCTATCTCCTTTGCAATGGTTGAAAATGTGTTCTTCAGAGAGATTTTCTGTAAGAAACCCTGAAAATTCTAGTCTAATTCTTTGTTTGCTATGGATTTAACTTTTTAAAAATGAATTGGCTAACTTGAGAAGACATCAGTTTCAAAATTAATGCCTTCTATATTTTGCAACAGTATAATCCAAAAGCAACAACCTTCAGTATTTTTCCGTGCGAAAATAAGAATTACAAAAAAACCCCAACTAACTTTACTTCCTTTGAAGACAATGGTAAGGTAATGGACTTCAGCAGAAGCCAAGGTACAACGGTGTGCAGATCTGTTTTAGAAAGATCAGCGCACACACAAAATCTGCAGCTGGAAACCTGTGTATTTTTTGAAAGAAGAGCATCCTTCTGAGGTTACTAAACCGAAGGAGCAATATCAGGAAAACACTGGAGTACTCCAGAAAATAATATTGTTAATTGAGTAGGTCAGAGGTTTTCTCATAATAGTAATGCAGGGAAACAGCTGCCAGTGCAGCACTCATTTTTGAAGTGCAAAAAGCAAGGGCAAAAGACTTTTTCCACTGACATGTGAAAATGCATACACAACAGTTAAGTCACACACTGAATGCGTCACTGTGTGGGTCCAACTGAAAATCTGGTTTCATTCCTGAGACCTGTAAAGAAGTAAGAAGAAATTATTACTTTATCATAACAATATATATACACCGTATATAATAATATATGTGTATCATAGTAACAATTCACTATTATTTTTTCTGTGTAGGATGATGTAACTTTTTCAGCTATTTTCAGCACTTCTTTCTACTCCACAAGAGATAAAATCCTGTCAAAATGAACAATCTGTCATTTTCTCTCATCACTGGAAGAGATCAGTTCTGATCTGAGACCAGCTGAACTAGTACCAATTGCACCCATTTAGTACTCCAAGAGTGCCAATATATAAACCCAGTAAATACATTATTCATTCATTCAAGACTCCTAGGTTTGGAAATTAGGAGCGTTATTAATATGGGTTTTGAAGAAGTGTCTTAAGAGTGTCAATTAATTTTTAAACTGAATCACATATTAACAGCTTAACCTTCAGGTCAAGAGGTGCTCAGAAGCCAATTTAATATAGAAGTCAATGGGACAACTGCTCTGAAGGAGTACTGCTCAATCTAATAATGACAAAACGGGTCTCCATCCATAACAATATTGGTTTTGTACAACTTTATGGCAAAGATGATGTGGTTCAATGAACAGTTATGTCATAAGACTCCAGAGACTCAGGTCTGGTTGGCAGAAAATCACACAGAATTACTGAATTGTTGAGACTGAACAGGATGCCTGCAGATCACTTCATCCAAGCCCATGCTCAGAGCAGGGTCAAGTAGAGCAAGCTGCTCAGGGCTGAGCCCCATTGGCTTATAAATGCCTACAGAGACTCCATGCCCTCTCACCTGTTCCAGTGTTCAGTCACCCTTAATTTCTACTATATGTTCTGAAAGTGATCTTGGAGCTATGTTATCTTGCCCGCTTTTACCAATATTACCCATGACATCTGCATTATAAACTGCTCAGAGCATATATAAACCCTGACTTACAGTTAACTCCATAGCACAAAGCTCATGGTGACTGCAGGAGTCCTACGAGAAATGCAAGTAACACTATTTGCCTAGTTCATTTAATTTGAAATCTAAAGTGAAAACAAGACACATTCCAAATCAATATATATCACAATGTCTTGAGGAAGTAGTTTAATTCTTTTTAAAGACCTTCCTGATGACAGTAATCCTCCCCTATTCCTCTTCACTTCTTAAAAAACACATTTTAATCAAATCTCAACACATGGTGTTAGTGTCCTTACTTGCTGATGGTAGGTTCATTATTCTACTATCTCATTATTAACTTTGGGGTGAAAATAAATGGAGTGAAGGATTGCAGCAGCAGAACTGTGGGTCAGAGGCACCAATTCGTACATCATTAGCTGAAAGGGACAAAAGAGCAAGTGTTACAGGCTTCAGATACAACAACTCAGACATCGGCTACAAGAAGAAAGAACAAGACTTACAAATAAAGAATCCTTATAAATAAATCCTTATAAATAAAATATCATCATGCTATGAAGGTTATGAGAGCTCCAATATTATTTAGGTAGAAGAAAACCAACATACTTGTACTTAAATAAGGTCTTTCAGAGTAATTAATCTGTAGAAAATTGCCAAAATAATCTAATTGCTCATGCAATGTTTCTTCTTCATGTGTGTTTCTAACTACACAGTCAGTAAGAATGTTTTTCCCTTTGAATAGTGATAAAAAATTCAACACCTATGCCAGTCTAGAAAACGCAGTATTGCTTTCATTTCCAGTTATCATATAACAAGACGATAATAAAGTATGCTATCTTTTCCTCCCAGCACAAGAAAATACATTCCTAAAGACAAAATCAGAATAATTTGACTTTTGAAACTTTTAAAACATATTTTTATATGCTATTTGTTCACCACAAATCTCTCAACTGAGTGCAGTAAGAACTAACTTGTGCCTGTCTTGTTTCACGAGAGTGGGTCAAATTACTTTCTTCAAATTCAGTGGAAGTTCCTATCTGAGAGACTTCCTCAGGATTAGTTGGGGTTCTGTGGTCAAGCATTAAATATTCCTGGAGACTGTGGCCTTGGTGTACAATTTACAGGAGTAAAAATTTTGAATTGAAATCTTGATTGAGTGTTGTCTTTAAATAATAAGACTTAGGTCGTTACATCAGCTGAAGCTTTATTTTTTTCCTGAAAACATCATCCAAGAACGGCATCAGTGACCTGACAATACTGTGCAGTCTCATCAGTGAGATATCATTGATGGAAGCACCTGTGCAGAAATGTTCTCAATCAGAATAATGTACAACTGTTACCATGACTGAGCATGAAGCCATATTCTGAGAATAACACCAAAACTGCACAAAAAATGTAATTCAGCTTCCTTGAATGTACTTTTGTTTATCATCCACGTTCCAAAGCAAAGCCCATCACGTGCTATTAAGCATGTGTGGACCAATTCCAGAACTACGTAAAAAAAATTCAATAAAACCTCGGTGAGGGCAAATGCATTATGTCACATCGACTGAAGGACACACTCTGGGCATAGGGCAGAGACAAAGGGTTGTCAGCCTCTAGGTTTACACTAGTATTCAAATTTTTGAGTATTTATATCTCAATCTAGAATGAAACCCTGCTAATTCAAAACAGTTTTTCCACTAATGTCAGTGTGATGATACTTTTACTTAAACATGCATCCATCACCATATAATCTTTCAATACAACTAACTTATGAAAGCAATTCAAATGTTTTTGTAGTTGTGAAAAGAATCCAGAGCAGAGACAAACTAGCTGGATCCTGATCCTCAGCACTTTCTGACCAGGCAAGGGATAACCTGTCACTCCAGCTGTCATGAGGCATCACAAGTCAGGAACCGTGCTGAATTTAAAACCTTGATAAGAGCAGTGGAAATTAGACATCATCCTCACCCAACTGAGTTCTTTACAGCTTCAGGATTACTAAGGCAAAAGATTGAGAATTTGGCCAGTTCAGTGCTTCAGCACCACTTGCACTGAAGTGCTAAACTGACCACGATGTCTTTCCACCACATGTTTGCTCATGCACAGTCTCTGAGCAGCGACAAGCACTGTGAGTTTCTGCAGGTATTTTTTTAGAGTTGTTTTCGCTAAACTCCTCATTCCACCATGCTTTAATATTTATGGAAATATATCTACAAAACGTGTAACCTCTTATAAATTTCCATGGCGATGTCTGCGTGAAACTATGCTACTTCTAACTTCAGAAGTATTTGCTAATAGCATTTTCATGACAAAAAGGCTTTGCAATCACATTAAGTGCAGGAATTTTGACATGGAAAGGTGATTCCTCTCAAAGAGATGGGAGAGATGTGCAAATAAGGTTCTGAATGGACATGCTGTCACAATTTTACATGGAACATCAACAATACATCCCTAGAATAATATGCTTTCATTTTATAAGTTCATAAAATATTCATCTCCTTTCCCAGCCATGCTGTGAGATCAATCTCAGCAGCACTGTTAGTTCATACGAAATGTAAAATGAAACCGATTATAGACATGAAAGAGGAAAGTCTCATTTTGTCTAATCCACGAGAAATCAAAATGCAACATGGAAAGAAAGAATTCAGAGAATATGTCTACTGTAGTTTGCTAAGATACGATATCAACACATAAGGGCAACAGCTTAATGTTTATAGATACTTTTATGGAGAGACAGAGCAGTGAATATTAAAATGGGAAAATGAAGAGACTAGATATAGGATAATTTAAGCTGAAGAGTGCATAAACCAGTGCCACGGCGGTCATCAGTTCAAAGTCAGGCAGCTAACCAGCCACTTCATTTCTATTTTTCAGAACACCAGCCACCGCAGCCCCATGTGCTGCAAGGATCTCAGCAGCAGTAATTCAGTGAGCCACGGATTTTTCTTTCCTTTCACAGTAACAGATACTTCCAGGTATGCTATCTTTCCACTCTCAGGCCAAATTTAAAGGATTATTTTCCAATAGGATGTTGTGTGTAGTTTTGTTTCTGTCTTATTCTGTCTTCTACTGTGGGTATTTACTAGGATACAAGTTAAACTTGTGTTACTGTAGAAAGAGGACATCATTTGTTTATTTCAGTGGCTCTTTCCAAATTTACTTTGACAGACTGTCTCCAGAACTTTGCCCCTGGGGAAGTTTTTGACCTCCAACAAATTTTCTATATCTCAACTTTTAATCAACTTATGAGCAGCTAGCAAGAGCAGAACAGGAAATATGTAATACCAAGGATTGATAGGAAAAGAGAAAGGAAACTAGAAAATATCACATTTAAAACAAAAGCCAATATCGAGACGCTCAGGAGAGAACAAAATGTCTCCTGCAATCTTATAAACCCATTGTAAACTATACTATTTAGATTAACTTCTCTCTCAGATGTTTTTCCTCCACTCCCAAAGGTTGCATTTATTGTTCAGTACAGCCATGGAGACTATTTTCTTCACATTCAAAAGTGATCAGATTTGCCCTCTGCAAGAGCTATTGCCACAAGAGAATTTCTCCAATGGGTTGAGACAACTGAGTATTACCCATTACTTTCAATTCTAGCCAGATATATGCTTTACAAAATGTTGAGGTTTATAATTAAATAACAGATTATTTTGAAGCACTGATGGCCAAAACTATGGAGCATTTTGGTCTAGGACTTAAAATAAACCCAGCCCCCATCAAACACACACAGTAATTATTCTTTTGCTCTGTAGTGCAATAAAACATGTATTTTTTTTATCAAGCTTCTGAGAATTTGGAGGACTTAGGAAAAGAGGTCTTAGATAAATAGCCTGAGGTTTAAGTCTTTCTGAGGCAAGTGTTCGCAAAAGGTGAAGCCAGAAAATTGGAAACGATTAAATTAGTAATAACTCTAGGCTCTTACTAGTAAAACTAAGCTCATAGAACACGTAAGTGGCAAGAGTAAATATTGTAACAAATCTTTAGTGATTTTTTTGGTGAAATTTGCAACTGAGAGGGTTGGGGATTTCGATCTTTTTATCCAGAGAAAGCAAGGACTTAGAATTTTCTCAGAATCCCAAGGAGATCATTTAGGATTCCAAGTAGAAGACAGCAAAATCACCTAAGACACTGTGGTGCTCCACTGGTGGGAAGATTACCTGTTACAACCTTTGGGGGCAACTAAAGTCATACACAAAATTTCTGTGAATTTGGATTTAATCATCTGAATTCCTAGTCCTAGATGAAAACATATCATTTGGTGGATCTAGACTGTAGTGTTCAGAAGCTTATGTAAGAATAAGGCTGTTGGGTAGTTGACACGCTAAACAGAAAACTCTGGAGAAAAGAGGAATTATGCCCATAGTAAAATGGAAAAAAATAAGAGATAGCAATGTCACATAGTTATCACCCAGTGACACAGGAAGCATACGTTGAAGAAGGAAATTTAATGTGTTCTGAGTTGAAGCCCAATGTTACAAACATAATTACAAGGTAGAGAACTTCATTCCTGGATAAATAAGAGAAGGTAATGGATGCATTTTCTTTTTTTTTTTCCCTTTGGTACATGCAATATATCATTTTCTGTTTGAGGAATTCACTTATCTAAAAATGTGGCATAATGAAAATACATACAGAATTCAGTTGCTTTTTTACTGAATCTGTAATGTTACAGTAGGAAGGATTCCTTTCCAGCTACAAAATACATTTATTTATGAAGTCTCACACTTCAGCTTACTCATGTGCTCAACTTTAGTCCCAAAAGTACTGTGACTTACTGGTTCCTATGTTTACAGGCTCAGACATAAAGGAATAATAAAAGGCATTTGTGTTGTTCAGTGAACGTGTTTCATTATGTGCTGTTCTAACTTTTACTCATAGGAAATCCCTTGTGTTAGATACCTGCACATTCACTCAGGACCAGTTCGTACCCTCCCAGGATGAAGCAATGGAAGGTACTAACAGAAAGATCTTAGTAAGTCACAAAGTCCTTTTCAGGCTCTTCAAGGGGCAGATGCTTGCTCACCCTCTCAGCCAGATGTTGGGGCACTTGCTATGTCAAGAATAAGCTTGTTTTACAGATTGCCCTCTATCCCTGTAAAAATGAAACAAAATTATCTGAATGAGTGCAGCTGATGCCAAAGAACTTTGTCTGAGGTTTAATTCCCTCAGAATATACTTTCAAACAGAAGACCAAAGGACACAATGCATTTCTGGCATTACTGAACTAGGCCCCAAGAACATAAATCAGTTGATAGCAAATCTTTATCCACATTCAGTCAACTCAAAACTCTAAAAACTTATGTTCCCTGTAAAAAAATATTGCAGAGAAACTCTGAATCCTTCAGTCATCCTTTAATGACAGTATCCTTCACGCTTTCCTGATCTGAACAGGTATGACCTGCCATTCTACTCACCAAATTTCTTTTGCCTCTGAAACTGAAAACTGCCATCCTTTCCTGATATTAACATCAACTAACATGCAGCTTTGCTTCAGGAAAACTCCTAGGGCTCCTTCCATCTACCTTCCCACCTCTGCCAAACTGCAGATGCCTGTGCTGGGGTCTGTCTGGCTCACATTGCTGTCCACCTTTAGAAGGCAAAGTTAACGCACCAGAAGTGCCAATTCCATCACCTCCACAGGGTATAATGTTAAACAAATACAACTGCAGTAAGAAATAAAGAGCTTATTAAGCTTGATTTGTCCATAACACATGTGAAATCAGAAATGCTGTTGCTTTTATGTTCTTTAAAATGGGAGTTTGTGTCACTATTTAGCAAGGCACCTATCTAGTGCCTGCTGCTAATGTCATCTGGATTAAAATGGTAGTAAGCACTTAAAAAATTCTGATCAATAAATTATTGAAGACTCCTAGGAAACAGGAAAAATAACACCCACAGTATGACCTTCCCCCATCTAGGAATATTTCCAATATTTCTTGACATATTTATTAAAAGCTTCATTTTTGGCAGATGTCCTAGTGTTGTACATATATTGTGGTAAACATGGATTTATTTAGAAATTTATTTTAATTATCAGACAAATCAACAACCACAATACTATGCTAGCAGAATGACTATAAATATTAAATTAAGAAACAGTGACCTTTTCAGTAGAGTGAACCTTAGTAGATCACAGGACTCAGTGAAGAAATGACTAGTAGAATTTGTGAAACTGAAAGATAACATGATGTTTCGTAAATCTTCTTTTCCGCCACTTGCTTCCTACCCCATTTCTGACCTAAAACACAAGATAAAATGCAAGGGCAGGGCTACAGAGGGACAAATCTACTGACTCTTTTTTCTCTTTTCAAATGCCTTAGCCATATACACCCAGACCAGAGATCCCCCTCCTAGTGGCAGTAGGACACTCGTGATGGTCTTCAGAAAAGGAGACCATTACATAACCGTTGTTCAACCAGTGAAAACATCTTAGTACCTTCCAGTCAAAGTACCTTTTCAGCTCCCCTCCGATCTTCAGCTATCTGGACTAATGCATCTCTTATTTCCAGATTTTTGGGGTCTTGGTTTTGTTTTGTCCATTCTTTGAGCCTACTTTTGTGAAGCCCCTCACACTCAGAACTTTGCACCTATGACCAGGACCCCACAGCAGAGCAGGTGAAATGAAGAATACTGACGTCAGCAATTTCTCATTGTTTTCTTCCCCTCTGCATGTGCCTGTTCCACCTCTGGAACACAAGTAATTCTGGGAGAATATGGACTGAAGAACCCCAGTTTCCCACAGACGTATACTGAAGCTGATAATGAGCTGTAATTGAAACTTTTCTCATTACCAAGACATTTATATGGTCTCTCAACCATGTGAATCACTATTTATTAAGAGGCAAGTTCATGTTACAGCCTTTGGGACATTTAAAGGATCTCTCAGACCTACCCAGCTGCCTGTTTTCAAGAAATAACTTAATTATACTTGAGATAGATTTGGGTGAAACTGCCCTACAGCTTCAAAAGTTACTAGAGACGTGAAAGAGACACAGCCAAGCATGATCGCATACAGTCCTGTTTCCATAGGAACCTAGAAGGAAAACAGCAATTCAATTTGTGAAAAATTTCATTGCAGAGTCACTTTAATTGAAATTTTAAAAATATCTGACCATCTTTAAATCACATGCCATAACACATGGCGCATTTCTCCTGCCTTCCCCCATTCACTACCATGACTGCAGACCACTGCCTTCCTGTATTCTGCAGGGACAAAAACTATGCGTCTTAAAGTCAGGAGGTTCCTCTGCCAGTATTTTGTCAACCTCCACTTCGGATGGAAACTTTTTTTAGGCAAGGCGAGCTTCACAGAAAGCCATGCCAATTGCTACACTGCACTGCTCGCACACGTGTGAGGCATATGACAGAACTAATTACAGGGAAAGCCCATAGGAGGAGCGAGCTGAGTAACAACTGCTGAACAGGGGATGCGAGTGCTCGGGCTGAGAGAAGCACTGCAGGCTGGAGTGTCGGTCTTTGGCTGCTAAAGGTCATTTGGGGTTTAAGGCCAAGTAGAAGAAGGAAACGTGTGCAAGGGTGGTGAACACCTCGGAGGTGACTGCCAGTAGGTTTTATTGAAAGAACTGCCACCCCTCTCTTTGTTATGCCCTCTTCAGGTGTAGCACCCACCTGAGCCACCAGCTCTGGCCTCCGGCGGACACAGCACCCAGCGTTAACAACAGTACCCATGTACAACTCAATAAACTGAGTCGGAGACGTCCGAGTGAAACCACTACGCAACACTCCCCTAACACGAAGGTCCTCGAAACCAACAGCTAGTTTTGCAGCCACCGCCCGAACCCCGGCTGCCTCTGGTCCTCCCCATCCACAGCAGATCTCCTGGACCAAGCACCTTCCTCCGCTGGTCCCCGGGCGCCTCCCCATCCCCCGCGGAGCCCGGGTGCGGTGTCCCCGCCGTGGGTCGAGGCGCTACCGCTCCCCTCGCCGCTGCAGCGCCGGGATCGGGCCGCCGGGAGCGGGGATGGGCGGTCGCGGGGCATCCCCATCCTGGGCTGGGGGTGCGGAGCGGGATCGCCGCTCTCCATCCCTTCTTCCCTCCCTNCTCCTCCTCCCCGCGCCTCTGCCGTCCCCTCCCTCCCGCTCCCTCCCTCCCTCCTCCCCGCTGCCAGTTTCTCTACAACTAGTACATCCCCGCGCAGGCAGGGTCCGGCCGCCGCGGCTGCCATGGATATCAGCTAAAGCCCAGCGGAGCGGGCACAGAGGCGCTCCCCGACCCATCTCGCAGCCCCGCGGGGCCGCTCCTGCCCGCCCCGAGCCTGCCCGCAGGAGCGCGGCTGCCCCGGGGAGCGGGGCAGAGAGGGAAGGGGGGGGAAGAAGCACGGACTGCAGGGAGGGAGTCGGGCAGAGCATCCCCACGGCAATGTCCAAGGGCTTGAAGAAGAAAAGCCACTGGACGAGTAGAGTCCACGAGATCGTGATCGTGAGGAACCCGGAGGGGCAGCTGGGCTTCGAGCTGAAGGGGGGCGCCGAGAACGGGCAGTTCCCCTACCTGGGGGAGGTGAAGCCCGGCAAGGTGGCCTATGAGGGCGGCAGCAAGTTGGTGCCGGAGGAGCTGCTGCTGGAGGTGAACGAGACCCCCGTGGCCGGGCTCACCATCAGGGATGTGTTGGCCGTGATCAAGCACTGCAAGGACCCCATCCGCCTCAAGTGCGTCAAGCAAGGTAAGGCGAGCATGGACGCCCCCCTAAAAAACACACATCCCTACTCATGCCTTTGGGGGCCGAGGCAGGTCTGGGGGAGCTGGTGGGGGCGAGCAACTTTGTTGCTGCAGTTTGACTTTCCCCCTCCCCGCCGGAGCCGCCCCCTCCCCGGCGGCGGGGGGAGGATGCGAGCGGCGCTGCGCGGTACCCGCAGCCGGGCGAATTAAATGTGCGTCAGTGACAGCGCTTCGCCATGCCGGGGGGGGGGACGGACGGGGGGCGGCGGCAGCACCCCCTGCAGCCCCTCTCACGGGCACGGGGCTCCGCCCGACACCGGCCATCCTCCGGCTGCTGATGGGGCCGGGGCGGCCACCGGGCTTGGCTGCGGAGCGGGGCTTGCCCTTGGCTTCGTCTCGTCCCGGTCGCCCTGGCGTGGGGACAGGGGCTGCGACCGCGCTCCGGGTCCCTGGTGGCACCCAGGGATGGCTTTAGCATCTCTTAAGTGTCATTTGCGGAAAAGTCATTCATTTGATCCCTGGTTGAAAAGGGATCGCTAATCCCAGGGAACAGGGAGCTCAGAGACGAGTGGGAGGAGAGGCAGGAAGAAACTTTCGGGAGAGAACGGGTACTCTTGCCTCCTCTCCATGTCTGTTTATTTTTTAAGTGCTCTAATAGGTTAATGCGTTTCCAGGAAAGTCAGTAGACGAGACGCCACAGATGCTGTTTACATGTTTGTTTCTGTTCTCGTTAAATTATGCTGAGTTGAGCTCTCTGCAGCTGAATGCTCGTGAGGAGGTTTCAGCTACCCCAGCAGCGTTTCTGGAGCACAGGAGCTGCTCTGGGAACGGAGTCTGTAGGTGCTCCTCGGCCATGGGTGGTGCAGCGGCTGTAGGCGTATCGCTGAAGTACGCATTCCAGCCGGGCAGTGAGCCCAGCCATTGAAAACTTGGGAATTTCTGCGGTGGGAAGTTTTTAGATGCCGTACATCAGAGGCGTCTGTGCTCTGCAACTGTAGCCATCAGCCTATGCTCGAAGGACACAGAGGAGAGTCCCTCTGACTTTCGGTATAATTTAGTAATTGGCGTTTTATTGTTTAAAGCATAATTTGTGACATTTCTGAATGCTTGAAGAATATACCAATTATTAGTTTATGGAAACATGACAGAACCAGTAAAAAGAATTTGACTTCCATTCAGTCCTTCAGAATGTACTTTATGATATACTCAGTTATCTCGTGAGGTCAAACCTCTAAATGCAGATACAATCGGGGATTTTTCTGTTTGCCCTTATGGATAAGATGTGCAATATGCTGTAGATCATATCTTGACAGTCAGGCAGTGCAGGGATACACAATAGTTCATGTAATAAGTGAAGATTAGAAATGAGTAAAATGGATTTTGTCTTGGCATTATATTGTCATCTCAGCACCTGAGCTCCAGGAGACCTACTCTGTAGTTTCTTCTTTTTGTTAGTCATTTTAGTGTGAGTGGTCTTACTGTGATGGGATTCAAAGAGAAGCAGCAGTGGAAGAGTCAAGAAGATAAGGGTAATTGTTATTTAAATTCTTACCTTTTTTCCTTTTTTATTTTTTTTGGTCAAAAACCCTATAGATGGTTTACAGTAAGGCAGATTTAAGGTTACTTTGAGTTACTATGTGAAAGTTTTTCTGTCACACCTCTTCACTGTTTTTCCAATATTTCTCTTTAAGTCAAAGCAACCACCAGTGATTCATTAATGTGTGCACCCTTAATAAAGTTACCTGTTATACATGAATTAGGGACATTAGTCAGGCTTTTAGTCTGGAAAGTACTGAAAGTTTCTGAATGAGACATAAAGGCTGAATTCTGAATTCCACCTAATTTTATATATCTATGTGTGAGGAGTTTTGGTTAGAATTTTGATGCAAGTTCTCAAAGCACTGGCCAAATGACTGCGTGTTTGGAAATAACAGTTCAGCATAGATTCTTGGACTGAGAAAGACTTCCTGGCTGGAATGATCATTCTTGTGCACCAGCTTCTTTTACTTTGCCAAAGGGAGAGGACTTCTGAATCCAACTTTCTATTAAAAAAAAAAAAAAAAAAAAAGGGTCAGAGGTTTGTGTGTTTTACTACCTGACTCCTCCTTCCAGTGTGAGCCAGCGTAGTCCCTGCACCCCTCAGAGACAAAGCACAGACAGCAGGAATCTACGCTACTATTACTATTCCCTAACAGTACTTTGCAGCAGTGTGGAGGAGAGAAAAGGCTGGCTAATAAAATCTTTATATGTTTTAGTAACTTTTGTTCTGCTTTTAATTATAAAGCACCTTTAGTGTGCTGGAGCAAGGTTAATGACTCCATTATCATTGTTTCCGCATAATTTATCAATGATATCTCTGTCAATTAGAATAGCATGACCTTGAATGCACCATGTGATGTAGCTGCTGCTTCAGTGCTGCCTAGGAATGAAGTCAGAGGGAGAACTGTGGAGGTAGGACACGGCTATTTATAATGTGATCCTTAAGAGACTGTGAGTATTACTTTTGTTTGAAAGTTTTGACAATTCAGCAGTGAAAATTCACTTGTAGATAAAATCAGGGAATGTCTAATTCAATTTACAGGGTTTAGCTCAGCTGTTTTGAAGTACAGAAAATAAGCGTGCTTTCATGATTTTTCATTATGTTGTGTTTGATTATACAATCCCCTCTTCAAAATAATTAAATACCTCATAATTTATCACATTACTAGGTGAAACAGTCCTTTTAAAAAGTCTGACAGAGTATTGCTGTTTTGTGTTAGCTGAAAATCTTGAGTTAAAAAACAAACATATAATGTAGGAGTTGCTGTACTTCATGAGGAGGAGTAAGCTTCGTGAAAGTTCCACTATTCAATCCAACATGAACTCTCCTTTTTGTGACAGTAAATAAAGTTTTAATGCAGGAAATTATCGTCATGGAGAGAAAAGACTGTAAAAACCAGTAGTATTATTTAATCTTAATTATAAGAGTTCACAAAGAAGTATTCCTTTGAGGCTATTTCCTGTTTGTTTGGGTTTTTTTTTGGTTTGTTGTTTTTTTTTTTTGTTTGTTTTTTTTTTTGGTTTTTTTTTTTTTTTTTTTTTTTTTTTTTTTTTTTTTTTTTTTTTTTTTTTTTGTTTGTTTGTTTTTTTTTTTTTTTTTTTTTTTTTGTGAGCCATTTACTGTGCTACTATTGGCAGAATCACAGAGATTCTCTTGAAATACATGGGGTGAAATCTTGGTCCAGCTGAAGTCAATGGCAAAGCTCAAAGCTGTCCTTAACATCAAATAAAGAAGGCAGGATTTCCTCTGCAAAGGAATGTTTTGAATATATACCCTTCCAATGGGAAAAATTTATACAGCAGTTATATTGGTTTGGTATATTACAAATGTGCATTCTGATCTCCTGTTCTCTTGGGTGAAGAGACTTACACTGTTGTTTCTTAAAGAAATGCTTCTGAATTTCAAATGTGTTTGTTTTTACGTGCAGAATAGTTTGGATTAAGTACTGTCGTCTTCCCACAGATGCACAGATGCGTAGTTGTAAAAGTAGCAGTGTGTTAAGGAAAGGCATCTTATTTTGGATAAGTAATCACATGGGGAAGAGTCATATGGGGAGCAATGTTGTCTCCAGTTCCATTCTCTGTTCATCACTGCTGTCTCAGATCCACAGTATCCTTCTTCATTAATTCCCACACAGGTCCAAGATGTGCACAGACTCACTCCTTGAAGGGTTGCAGGAACAGCCCACTCAGTTGTACTGCATAAACCAGGATCTTTATTCTTTGCACAGAGTTATAAACTTCCATAGATGCCCTCAACAGAGTCCCAGTGAACAGTCTGAAAACATGGATTTTGGAATTCAGGAGAATTGCAACAGATTTTGCCCTGGAGCTGCTGCCTGACACATCTCTATTTCAACAAAAGTGGTTTGGATGCTCTAAGTAAGAAGGTGATCTGACCTACCAAGCAATTTAATTCACTTTTAGAAGTATTCAGTGGTATGACCATATGAAATACGAATAACTTTGATACTTTGTGGACAGTTCCTCATGTCTCTGATTTGACTCTAAATCATCAGACTTTAAGCTTCAATCTGTAACACTTTAGCTTCTTATGTAAAAACACCTTTAGTACACAAAATGCAAGGAAGAACTTAAAACCAGTTTAATTTTCTCAGTCCAATCATTAATAGTAAGCATATGCTAACGTGTTTTGCTGACTTAACATGTTTTCAAGTGCCTTCCCAGTCAGGAGAAGATTTGAACCTTCGTTAGGATGGATACAAGAGCAGCCAAGTTTGGGCAGACTGCAGGCCTGTATCCTTGTCATTTTATTCCTGGTGGCTGTGACAGTGGTTTTCCATTGAAGACTGAAAGGACAGGACAGTACTGTCCCAGCACTCATTGAGTTGTGGCTAAGGGATGTAGTAGCCCTGTAATGTTTTATCTTAATGAGTTCTTTGATAAGCTTTGCAATTAAAGCCTGGCTTAATTTTTTTTTCTGTAAAAATCTGCGATGAACCTTTTGACAGAGAAATACAGAAATGCTGTGGTTTTTCAAAGTTTTTACCTGCACATGTAAATATCAGGTCAGCTACTTAAAATGTTAGTATTTTGCTACAGACTTTTTCATACACATATTCCTATGTATAATTTTTTTAAAATTTCTTTGGTTATTTGAAGTCATAAATAACTCTCTTACATGCTCATTAAAACACTCTGTGCATACAGGCTGTCTTTTGGTGGTTTTTATTCCTGGATATCAATATATACTACGTGGCAAGATCGGAAAGTTGGATAGAATTATCTTCACGAGAAGAACAGTATTTTGCGATAGAAGAAAGCTACATGATTTTCCAGAATATAAAAAAAAAATCACAATACTCTTGCAAAAACCAAACCCAAAGAACTCTGAAGACCTGCATGGTTGTACTTCTGCTATACAATGCATAGATAGTATTTGAAGCTAAACTGTACTTAAGACCTACTTCTTTTTCCTCATTTGTGCTCTTTAGGATTTTCCTAACTCTTGAAATTAAATTCAGAGTTCTTTTTTTTTTTTTTTTTTACTGTTACTTTCTGCCCTTCTTCTGCTTGTCCATCTTTATTTAAAGACCATTGAATCTGACTTCTGACTCATGTAGCTTGTGATATATTCTTCAGCTCCTCCAGAGAGCTTGTTATGTTTCATGTCAGGAACTCTGTGTTCACTGGCAATAGAATTATGTTCGTCAGTCTTTTTCCTTCTCTGAGAATTACAAATGTGCCATTAAAGGATGGGGCCATGACTTGGTTAGTGCATCAGTTCCTTGAAGAAATTAAATAATTGAGAGTGCTCTGCTTAATTCCGTTGAGTTGCATATAGTAAAGTTCATTTCACACTAACATTTGTCCATCTGTTGATACTGTTGACATCAAAGGAAAGTGCTCGTGTGAGTGGGTAGAATGGCATATGACTTATTTTATGCATCCTATAACCTCACCTGCATTAATTCAGTGTTTCATGAAAGATACGAATTCTGATATTTTCCTTTCAATGATCTTGACCTTCTCCTTGTTTCTTATAGATGAGGAGCTCCTTTCATGACATGAAAGGGTTGATAAATTATTCATCTACATATTTTGTATACAAGAAGTAGTGTATACATGGAAAAAGTGCTCCTTCAGAGGGGATTTATATAAGGAGGTGGTCACAACTATGATTTAGAAAGGGTGATGGAGAGGAAAGTGCTTCTGCACTTATAGAAGCAGATGTTTCTTGTTCACTTCCTCATGGTGGTATAAACAAAAAAACCCAACTTTTTTCTGGACAGCATCAAGGCAAAGGTCAAAGAACACAGTGCTATTACTCGAGTGTACTAACATTCTGGGGTCATTTTTTCTTACATACATAAGTTTTATAAATATGTGAGTATACATGTGTATCTGTTTTGGTTTTTTGTTTGTTTGTTTTTGAGACCTGTAGGAATTTTTATCTGTAGAGCGTGTAAATATTTGTGTAGTATTGCTACAGTAGTACTGTAGAATGTTTTTCATACAAGTTTGGATCCATATATATATGTGAATGATAGTTACAATGAATCTGTTCACTCTGGTGGCCAACCAGTGTGCAAAATGGCATAGGATTCTGCAGCAGGAAATAAAATGATCATAAACTTTGGAATAATGTTGACTAGGTGCCATTCCAGAATGCAGAATTGGAAGGTATTGATTTCAGTAGCAAAGTGACTGTTGGGTTTTGTTGCTGAATGTCATTGCAGAATTTTCTAAAATCACAGAGGCTGTGATCCCAACAGTACCTTTTCAGCACACCTAATTTGTTACAAATCAACTTTTTTTCAACCTCAGAGAAATCTATCTGGTAAGAAGGTATCACAGTTTTCTGACCATTTTTCTAGTTTTCTAACTGTAGGCTGAAACTACTCAGTGTAAAGTGCAATGATAGACATAAGAGAAAAGGAAGATACTAAAGGGCTTTTACAAAAAATATTTAGTGTTCTTAAACTGGATAAAAGTCTTCATTGGTAATTGATAATCTCTAAAACACTACTTATGGTTTGAATGTTCTTTTAATATTAGCCTTAGAAGTCTCATTTATTTAAATTTTCTATCCATAATTTGGAGCTGAAAGAAGGCTGTTGTTTGTGTGTATCTGCCCTGTATTTATCCTTTTTACAGTGTATAAATGAACCGAAAATGCATTATTCCTGAACTCTTAGCACATGCAGATTGCTAGAATCTAGACAGCTTAATCAAAAGTTACATTGCTGTCAGCACAGCACTACCAGGTGTCTTACTCATGTATATGTTATGATTAGTTATATATGAATAATGCTGTTTCACTCTACTTATCAGCTTCAGGTGTTTCTTCTGGATGTCTTTGATTATTTCCACAAAGCATGAACTCAAGACAAAGTAAAACAAGGAACAAAATGGTGAAAAGAAATTTGTGTGCAAATCTGAGCAAAAAAAATTTAAGATACTATTGAACTACATTACTGGTTTTAGAAATCACATGTTGTGTTGTAATTGAGACAAGAGAGATATACAGCCATTGGGAGATTCTTCAGCACAGGGAACATGCATTTCCTAGGACTCTCTTAGTTCCTCAAAATATGTTGAACTCACAGAATCATTTAGGTTGGAAAAGATCTTTAAGATAATTGACTCCAACTGTTAACCCATCACTGCCAAGTCCACTACTAAACAATGTCCCTAAGTGCCACGTCTCCAGGGCTGGTGACTCAACCATTTCCCTGGTCAGCTTGTTCCAGTGCTCGACAATGCTTTCAGAGAAGAAATTATTTCTAATATCAAATCTTAACCTCCCCTGGTGCAACCTGAGGCCATTTACTCTTGTCCTATTGCTCCAACTCCCCTTTTGCTACAGCCTCCTTTCAGGTAGTTTTTGAGAGCAATGAAGTTTCACCTGTGCTGCCTTTTCTCCAAGTTAAACAACCCTAGCTCCCTCAGCTGCTCCTCCTCACAGTTGTGCTCCAGACCCTTCACCACCTCCATTGCCCTTCTCTGGACATGCTCCAGCACCTCAATGTTTTTCTTGTAGGAAGGGGCCCTGAACACAGGATTTGAGGTGTAGCCTCACCGGTGCCAAGCACAGGGAGATGATCACTGCCTTGATCCTGCTGGCCATGGTGGTTTGTGTTCAAGCCAGGATTCCACTTGGGTACATTCCTGGCTCATGTTTAGCTGACTGTCGAACAGCACCCCCAGGACCTTTTCCTCTAGGCACCTTTCCAGCCACTCTGCCCCCAGCCCGTAGTGCTGTGTGGGGTTATTGTGACTGAAATGTAGGATCCAGCGCTTGGCCTTGTTGAATCTCATACAAATGGTCATGGCCCATCAATCTAACCTGGCCAGATCCCTCTGTAGAGCCTTCCTGTCCTCCTCGAGATGAATACTCATGCCCAACTCAGTGTTGTTTCCAACCTGACTGAGAGTCTCCACTTTCCCATTGTCCAGAGCTTTGATAAAGATACTAAACAGGCCTGGCCCTGATACTGAGCCCTGGGGAACTCCACTAGAGACCAGCTGTCAGCTGGATGTAACTCCATTTACCACAACTCCTGAGCCATCCTGTCAGTTTTTTACCCAGGTAACAGTGTACTCATCCAAGCTCTGACCATCCAGTTTCTCCAGGACAATGCTGATCTAAAGCTGTCCCTCTAAAATACCCACAATTAACTCACTCCAAAGGGAAAAATAGCATTCCTGCTTCTTCAACTGAAAGCGTGAGTTAATGCGTCTGTGTCTCATTCCCAAGTTCTCACAAACTTGTGAAGCAAGTTTCTTTAAGAAAGTGCTGAAACAATGGCGCCTCCTGAGAAGGGGAGAAAAAACATTTTTGTGTAGGATAACTTTCATATGTATGTGACATTCTTACAAAAATCAAGATTTACCAAGTAGTGTTCAGTTACCACCCATCCAGAACCACGTGCTGTATCGCTTGCTGCTGAGGGAACACCTCCCTAGCTCACTTTTTGCAGTCTCCTTCTCCTGTAACTGAAATGGTTGTGGTGTCATTGACCTTCAGAAGCAGTGCAGGACCATAAACACTAAGTCATTACTGTGCCTTTCTTTTCAGACCTCTCACCTTTGGAAGCAGGGGTGACAGTGCAGGGGTTCAAGACTGCGTGAAAATGGAATTAAAAAACAAACATGCATGTGTTTTATGGTTTTTAGACAAGACAAGTGGGCTGTGTCTGCTGGCACAGAAAATCCATAGATGAAGTAGTGGCTCCTTATATTTCTGAATAACGTTTTTCTGATTCTCTCTAGCCATCCTTGGTTCAGATCAGTGTACTTCATGGGGCTCCCCCATGCACCTTTTCTTTGCAAGCCACAGAACCCTTTCTGCCACCAGTGTGGTTTCTTGCCTGCTCCGCAGCTTTTGTGCTGCTGAAGCATCTTCTGGGCCTGGCATTCACCTTGAATCTTTCAAGTAGTGCATCTTTCATGTCTGGCATTAGCAACAACTAGTTTATTCTGCCAGTAAGCTATTTCTATCCTCTGTTCTCAAGTTTACTTCAGAAAGCATGCAGAAACTTGTTTTGACACAGAATTTTGGCATTCCATGATTCCAGATCATGCCTGTTGTGATGGGACAAAGCCTGGTAATAACACTCTCCCATTGTCCGTGGTCTGGGAGATACGTGACACAGCCTTGACAACATATAGCAGTGTCTATATCCAGTGATGGCAGTGATCTCATTAAATTATCCAGAATTGTTCCCAGAGTTCCAAGATTACCACACTGGGGATCAGGGTCTTCCTTTGGAAGTCTGTTAGGTCAAAATTAAGATCATTCTCTGCAGAGGCATAGCAAGTTTGTTAAAAAAAAAAATATTATGTCCTCAATATGCAGGAAAAAACCTAAAAAAACCCTAGAAATAGATTTCATCATTATGAGTAGTGCTGATGCATAGCAGAACAACTGAAAAATAATAGTAGGAGTGTAATGGGCAAAATTTTCTACGCTGTATACTATCAAGTAAATTGTGTAGCTCTGTTAATATAACATTAGTATTCCAGAGTGGAAATCCTTCTTGCAAACAGGTACAAGCTGTCTTTTATTGCATATCTGTTTAATCTTGGTGTCTTCATATCTCGCATTGTCCTTGCATTTGTCAGAATGAAATGTGCAACATGATTTGTTAAATTGCACATTTTAAGGTGCTTTTTGTAATATAAAATAAAAAATCTTCCAGCTTGGTTTGCTTCATGCCAATCATGAATTAATCTGCATATTTCTAATAAAATATAGCCATTTCGTAAAGCAACACCTAACTTGTATGAAGAAGCTGAAAGGAAACAAAATTAGGGCATCAGGCTTATTCCAGGACATCTATTTCACTATAACACACACACTTTTCTTTTTACTTAAACTGAGGCTGAAAACTGAGGAATGGCCCTGTTTGTACACCATATCACTTATGCTAAATAGTTTCTGTCATGTTCCCTTCACGTGGCTGGTTCTTTAACTAGTATGAAATGAAATGACTTGTTAGTTTTTGTTATTTCCTTATTAAATCCTTTGTGCTGAAGCTGCATTAATAAATGTCACGCAAACCTCATGCATGCTTCCAAAATTGTATGTTAGTATAAGCAAGGATTAATCCCATTATATTTTAATTCTGTGTCCTTGTTTTTCTCATAGAAACAGCATTTTATATTTCAAAGTATTGCAGAGTCCTCTTGCGAGCTTAATAAGCTAATAGAGCATATAGGTGCTCCCATCATGGAAGGGCAGTCCTCGAGGAGTGGGAAGGGGAGCAGCTGCTGAACTCTTGTATCAGACTGAGGGAGGAGGTGAACACTTCAGTTTAAACTATGGAGTGCTTTGGTTAGATAAAGTGTAATTACCCCCTAAATTCCCTGCACAGCCACTATACTACTCATTTGCAGAACTCTCCTTGGAGCTCAGGTCTGCTGAGATGCCTACTCTAAACTAAACTTGATGGTATTGAATGGTGTGCTGTGATCCCTTCATTATTTTGTAGTCATTATATACATTGTATATATACACAGACATTATATAGTCATTGTTTTTGCTGGTATTTCTAATTTCTCTTTCCATGTGTGATTTGTTATATCTGCCTGTTGTATCAAGCACGAAGTCTGAAGACTTGTGGTGAGAGCAACTGCCTTCTTGTTGTAGCAACTAGCACAACAGTTTCAAGTTGGGAGTCTCTCGTTTCTATGGCAATGCAAGGAAGGATTCACATTAAATTCAGAGTCTAAGCTCACGACTTTCTTGGTAATAGTTACTGGAAATACTCTGTATTTTAACATAGAATCTGTAACTCAAATTGATCGTATTTCAGTCTTGGTGATAGAAGCTGTAAAGTGAATAAAAGTTGAGAAATGTTTTTAGATTTAAGAGGATACATCTAGTTATTACTAGTGTGGAGCTTCTGTTATTGGTAGCACTGTTCTGTTGTCTCATGGTCATTCTATTACAGCTACTGCTAGGGAAACCTATTCAAAAAAACTTAGTTACACTGTGTACAGAGAATAAATTTCCCAAAGAATTTAGCTTTTCATTTTATCTACTTGATTACATGTGGAAGAACATTTCTGCCCTGTAAACTTCTGGAAGAATTACTGGAATTTCTGATAAGCCAGTAAAAAGATCTTTTCCAACACTCACTCTATTTGGTCATTTTCCAATAAAAATAGCATAAAAGATTTCAGGAAAAGAATGCATCACAGTACTGGAGGTTTTGTTTGGAAAATAAAGTAAAATCAAGGTGTTGGGCTTGCTAAATTGAAAGTCAGTAATGGAAATACTAATTAAAAGATCATCTGGATTCATATTTATGTTGAGTATTTATGCTATGCCTTTGATACTGATGTACTGAAACAGTCATCAGAACAGATGAACCCATAAAATTTAAAAATGCCTCCTTTAAATATGTGCTAAATAGCGTAGGGGTTTGTGTACATTTAATCTGACTTGCAGAAGTGTAACAGCTGCTTTGCCTTGATAGGCATTGATGCCTGTACATGTGCTCTAAAAGTAATAAAATTGATGTTTCTGAGTGTAAAAGTTGGAGAAATTGAAGATTTTTAATTTATTTTTTTTTTCTGAGAAAGCAGCTCCTGTGTGTGATTAGAGCAGTACCAGTGGCTTCTAGAAAAGTAGCAAATCCAATTGGAACCCAACAGTTTTCTTCTGGGTCAATATTAAGCAGATTTCTAGTAAGTAGTAAGTAACTTTGTCACCAATTGCTGTAGGAACTGCTTTCAGTGAACTGCAGAATTCCTCCCTCTTAATCTGCACGTTGCTGTCCAGCTAGTGAGGAGGATGAGACATTAAAGCAGAAGTCTTCCCATGTATCGCTTTAGACACTAATATTACTCGTTTTATTAGGCTATCTGAATAGCTTCCAGATTCCAAATACCGTTTACAAAAAGAGCTTATTCAGACTCCCCTGACAGGGAGTTACCCTTGCTGTCCTCAGCTACCTCTGTGAATTTCAGTGTGAGGAAGGAAGTTGGCACTGTGTAAAACTTCCCTGCAGCTTTGGTCTCCTGACCTAAGCTATGAGATATAATTCTTAAAAACTCCTGGGAAATTGCTGAGTTTCATAATCACAATGATTATGTTTTCATCCTGTGTGTGCTGTCTTTTTTATGGTTCTGTTTGTTTCTCTTTTTTGTTATCTTATTTAAAGCCTGTTGAGCTTTTTAGGAACAAAGGGTCTTTCTAAATATATATGGCTTACCCATAGAACTGGTACTGTATTTCTCCAGTGCAATGACTTAGTTTATTCCTTTTATTCTTTAAAAAAATAATCTCTTACAACATGAATATTATTAGTAGTATATCAAAACAACTGAAATCAGATCCCATGGTGACAGGTACTACAAGCTGGCAGTGAAAAACAGTCAGTGCCCCAGAGGGTTTATAAAGGCTAATTAGACACAGCAGATAGGTAGGAAGAGACAGAAGCACACAGTGGTGAAATGACTTGCCAAAAATTTCAGATCAATCATTAAGAGTGAAGAACACTGCAATATAGTCTAGAAGTCAATGCAAGCAGTACTGCATCCAAGTAAAGGCACAGAAACCGCAAAAAACCCTCTGCTGTTCAATGAAGACTTTTGTTGATCGAGTAAAACATTTTTGCAGATACTTATTTTAAATTCCATGACCCCTCGTAAAGCAGAAGCTTTGTTAATAACAAAGAAGCACAAGCATGCACAGGTCTCTGCAGATCAGAGAGTGTGACGGAGTGTTGTCTCCTAAAATAAAACACCTTTCAGAAATATATGGGAAGTTGTAAAGTGTAGGAAACCGAAGTAATACACATTTACGTATTTTAATGAGATATTTAGGTGTGTTTGCAGTGCTAATTTGGCATGTAGGTGCATCAATCACGCTGTATGAGACAGTCATGAAAATTCTTCTGACCTGTTAAAGCCACTGCTTGACAAGTGGCAAATTACAAATAATTTGTATGGGGTTTCTTTTGGGGTGTTTATTGCCCCACCCACTCCCTTTGTCTTCTTATTTTAAAACCCTCCTAATGTGTTTTGGAAATATGGGAAGTCCTAAAAAATCTTACCATAGCCAAAGTTTGGTTTGCTGAGTGACATGTATGAAGTACTAATTAAGAATCTAGTGGGTTCCCTTAACTTTTTACAATGCTCAGGGACTTGAGATTGGCTTCCCCTGAATGGTGGCTTCTTTCAGATCCTTGGTGTTGCCACTTTTTGACCTGAACTGGGTGAGTTCATTGGCAAAATCCTAGGTTTAACCCAACCTGCAAAACATTAGGGCCAGGGTTGAGAGTCGTCTAATGACCTGCTTCCAAATTACTGAGGAATCATGGAGAGCTGAGCCTGTCCTGATATTGTGAGGACACCTGGTCATCCCAGGCAGGACTCCCTGTCAGTTGCAGTTACACCAAAGGTTATGCTTCATGGCTGTGTGGTTTTACCCCTCTGTAGAGAGCTATTGGTGCCTGTTTGTGCTTTCACCTCCTCTTTGGCATTGGTTTCTTGTTTCTCGCTGAAAACTCTTTGCTCTCCCTTGGAGAGGCTGATATAAGGGAATGTCTTTCACCACACTGCTGGAGTATGTGTCATTATCTAGAAGGTTTGCATGTTTCTGTGATCTCTTTCAGTGCCTGGGGCCAGTGTGCACTTAAAGCAGCAATCAGTGAGCGGTCGGGGTAGGATTTTGCCTTGCACAAGCAACTTGACTTAGATCTTGAAAATACCCTTCGTTTTCAGGAGAAAGGAGTTGTATAACATTAAGGATGACATCTAGCTGAGGTTCTGCAATGGTTTTTTAATCCTCTTGTGTGTGCCACAATATTTCTAGATCTTTTAAACAGAGCTGACACAAGCCAGTGCAGCACATTCTGGGTGTCTGAACCGTTGAAATTGCTCATGTCTCTTTTTGACAGCCATGTAGTCTTGGTCCATGTACAGCACCAGTCATTGTGCAATTAGTCTGATAGGACTTTAGTCCCGAAGTTGATCCATGAGCATGCTTTACCCCATTTACATTATTAATTTATCAGGGCTTTTTACATATACAATCTGAGCACAAAGGGAACCCTGAAAAGCTCATATCTCCAGCTGATAACCAAGGGCAGCTGGTTCACAGTGCATGGCAATACTACGCAACAATTTGGTGCAGAAAACATGTAATGTTCTCTGTGGTCAATATCACCAGGGTGAGATGAGCTGGACTTTGGTTCAGGCACCAGATCGAACAGTCCATATCTTGTAAAGAAAAGGTCCAGGTTGTACTTGACGGAATAGCACTTGGCATCATTCTTCCAGGACCATCACCATCTCTTTGCTGTCCTGAAGTCAGCCAGTGATCAGGCTGTTCAGGCATGCCAGGTGTCCTCATAGCAGGAGGTGAAAACCCCTGTGTTTGAAGGATGCTGAGTCATTCTGCAGTAGAGAATACTGACTTTTTTTTCCTTATGCATGTGTGCATGTCTTGCACTCTCATCAGAAGTATGGAATAGGTGAAGTGACACAGAGTGTTGGGCCCAATCACATCGCAAAACAGATGACCAAGTAGTGGATAGCTCTCTGAGTGATACGGAACCCGAGCTTGCCCTCTGGGAACGTTGTGTGTGGGACCATAAAGCTGTCCCTGAAGACACACTTTCAAGCATTCAACCTGGACTGGCTCATAATCTAACTTGGAGACCATCCTGTGGAGCAGTTCTATACAATAACCATGGTGCAGGACTACACTTAGGTAGGAATTCCTCGAGTAATATTTGAAAGATTTCCTTCTTCCTCCTCCATTTTATTTTTTTAAAACACAAAATGAAGCCAAATGCCAATGCTTTGATTTTATTTGTTTTGTTTTGTTTTTGTTTGTTTGTTCAGGCAGAATCCTTGTTTTCTGACCAGTCTTCCTCAGCTTAGTTTTATCTGTCTAACTTGACAGCAGGTTCTTCCTGCCACTTTGCCTGGACACACACAGTGAGAAGTGTCCCATTCATTCAATCACCAACTAGTTGCAGTTCTCCAGCTCCTGTTCAGAAGCCTTTCTATCAAGAGATGACACCATCACATCATGTTTATCTTCAAAGATATGATGGATCACAGGACTAGTGTGGCATTGCTCTCAGTCAGAAGTTTATGCTTGTGTTTATTCATGTTTTGCCTGAAATCAGTGTTATGTGTCACTGCTGAGAAGCAATTTCTGATCAAACCCAGGAGCAGCCAAGGCTGTGTCTACAGCCTTTTTAATTTCCCCCCTCCTCTGGCTGGTAGCTACCATACTGCTGTTGTGTCTTGAAAACAGCCTGCAGTTAAGGAAGGCAAACCTGCAGTGTATGATTTACACTGAAGGTTTTCAGAGGAACAGCAGAATAGATAGGAGAAAAAGCCTCAAACAGGATGTTTTATCCAGATTGTCAAGTCAAGGATCCCTCTCTATATTTTAGATGTTTTTTTTTTTACTGTTATGAAGAACATATCTGTTGAACTTGCAGTAAATGGTTACATTTTATTGAAATGTATAGATGACTTTACAAATACAGATTTTTTTTTTGCCCTCTTTTTCCTCCTTGCTACCCAAACCAGCACACTGCAAGGACTGTGTTCTCAGAATGCTTTGAATTGTATGTAAAACATATCTTCAAGAGTAAAGGGACTTGTAGCAGAGAGGCTCCATCTTTAGCACCTTAGCATATTTTACACATCTGGGGTTTTGTGTAAGAAACAATCCCCTGGAGAAGAATTTTTTACAAGTGAATGTAGTGATAAGGTATAGCAGCTTCAAATGGAAAGAGGGTAGGTTTAGATGAGATATTTGGAAGAAATTCTTTACTGTGAAGGTGGTGAGGTACTGGAACAGGTTGCCCAGAGAAGCTGTGGGTGCCGCATCCCTGGAAGTGTTCAAGGCCAGGTCGGATGGGGCTCTGAGCAACCTGATGTCATGGAAGGTGTCCCTGCCCATGGCAGGGGAGTTGGAACTAACTTTGAGATCCCTTCCAACCCAAACTATTCAATGATTAACAATATTATAGATCATATAACTTCTAGAATTTGGTCTTGAGGGGCTGGAAACTGCAGATTTCTCAGATACCATAAATTGCAGGTGCTCTGTAGCTTTCAGGGTGAGATTCATATTTCTTAAAACATGTGAGTCAAATGGAGCTGCCCATGCTGAGCAGCCCTGCAAGTGGCCCAGCTGGAAGTGGCTGTCATTCTACAAAATGCTTCTCAAGCCTGCTGGAGCCTGCTCCTACTTCCCTTAGGAGCAGCCTGTTTCCAGTGCCATCCTAACACAAACAATAGCTTCTGGCTGCTCCAGCCCAGGGATGGTCATAACTACTTCCACCTGGTTTTTCTCATTTGTCAGCATTGAGATCTTCCTTTGCCTTATTTTTTTTTTGAAAAAAAATAATCTGTTAACCATCAGCCGGGTGTCTTGTTTGCTTGCAAAGCACCTGCAACAACACATAATTTCTGCTTTTCTTATGTGAAACAAGGGAGCCAAGAATTACGTGCCCATGCTGATTTATTATATACTGCTTGGACTCACATTGGAAATGCATGAATTTCATGTGTCCTGCTGAGCTCTGCTTTATTTTCATGTGCCAATAGCAACTACTCAGGGAAATTTCATTTTAGTTTTATCAAGTTCATGGTACTGTGTGGAATATTTTGCATTTCTCTTATAGGAGAATTGCCAATCAACTGTTTGCAGATCTTGCATTTCTGTGTGTTAGAACTGTGTTTTAAAGGTTTATAATTGAGTTTTGCTTACCAAAGCTGTCTGCAAGCAATGCCTGTAATTTGTTTCTGTCTTAGAACTGTTTATGAAACCATGAAATTTGGATTGTCATTGTTTTTCAGAGAGAATTGCTTACTATACATACAAAGAATAATCTGGCCAGCAAAGAAAAATGAGGAAAGACAAAAAAAAGGTAGGAGTGGAAGGGACTGCTGAGTAATTCCATCCAGATGTTTAACAGGCTACAATGCTGATGCTACTGCATGAAAATTTCTGTTTTTTTCAGATAACATATCATAGCATAGGACTCCTCAATTTTTATTTTTTTTTTTTAAGAAAGGCAGCATCTAATGTAAGAGCTGGAAAGTTTCACTGGGAACTGGAGATGACCTGCTTTTGGAGCCCTGTCTGCAATGCACAAGAAGGACTGTTCTACAGCCCAGCCTGGGAAATAGAAGAGGCTTGGTTCTCTGACTACAGGAGTGGAGAAGGGAGGGTGATTCCTCTCGCCAGTGAGACAATTCCAGGCCCATATGCTTATTGGAAACCATGGGAGTCAAAGGGAGTTTTGCTCTTAATCCTGAGACAATTGCCTCCTCACCATTCTTGCTGCCCATCTCCAGAGAGGAACTTCGCATCCCTACTCTCTCCCCTTTCCTTGTACATCACTTCCAGTTGGGTTGGTACCTAAAGATGGAGAATCTGCGATAGGCTTCATGCTGACTGTTGTAAAGAAGTGTTGCCCTGCCCTGGCTCTGTGGCTCATACCCTCCTGCTGTTGGAGCCCAGTGCTGAGGCTTAGGCTTTGCACCACATCAGGCACCTTGCTGACCCAAAGGGTGCACCCACCAACAGGCTTTTTGCTGTGCCTCTCCTCCTGCTAAGCTGCACATCCCATGGGCTTTGGGCGTGGGGCAGAAGCCAGTGCCCTTTGCAGGCTCCTCTGCAGTGCCTCACGAGCCAGAATTTCTGTGCAGATACTGGTGAAAAAGTCTCATTGTAACACATCGTTAGAGCTGTTTGTCATCCTTCACCACCCAATACAATTCAGATCAACAGAGGAGATAAACATACTTGGTCTAAAACAATTCTGTGTTCCTCCCAATTTTCATGATTCTGTATAAGAACCTTTGGAGAAACTGTATGTTTAATGTGGAAGTGGTTAAGTTACAGTGGCATTAAGAATTTGATTTAAACCAACAGAATCAAGGATTTCCAAATAAAATCAAAAATCTGCCTTTTCATCCAAATTTTGTTAATATTCTCTTTTTTGATGGTTTTTGGGTTTAGGACACGTTTTTTTTTTTCTTTTTATTAGTGAAAGAGTTTCAGTTTTTCTGTACTACATTAAAACAGATCCAGAACAACAAACCAATCCTGTGTGTTTGGGTCCTTTCTGGTACATTAGAGTGTGTTCAGCATCAATCAGATAAACACTCTGATAAATCAGATAAATCACAGTCTTTGATTCTGTGATTTGGTAGGAGTTATGTGCATAACCTCACTGTGTTTCAAAGATGTTGGCACTCAGCGCTTTTCACACTTCTACCCTGTGTTTTAAATACATGATTTATTTTATAGCTCAAGTGCTAGATCACCTAATACATAGAATCATAGACTTGTAGAGCCAATTAGTTGGGAAAAGACCTCCTAGATCATTGAGCCCAACCTTTAACCTTACCAACTAGACCATAGCAGTAAGTGCCACATCCAGTCATTTCTTGAGCACCTCCAAGGGCTATGACTATGAGGTATTATGTTGTTGCTATCATAGAGTTGTAGAATAGCTTGGGTTGGAATCAACCTGAAAGGTCATCTCATTCCAGTCCTCCTACCACAGGCAGGAGCACCTTCCACCAGACCAGGTTGTTCAGATCTTCATCCAACCTGGCCTTGAACAGTTCTAGGGATGAGGCACCCATAACTCATCTTGGCAACCTGTTCCAGTGTCTCCCATCTCCCTTTACCTTCACTCTAAAGAATTTCTTCCTAATACCTAATCTAAACCTACTCTTTCCATTTAAAACCATGGCCCCTTATCCTGTTACTACAAGCCCATGTGGTCCCTCTCCTGCTCTCTTACAGCCCCTTTAGTTACCGGAAGGTGCTCCAAGGTCTTCCTGGAGCCTTTTCTAGTCCAGTCTGAACAATCCCAATTCTCTCAGCCTGTTTTCATAAGAGAGATGTTTCAGCCCTCTGATCATCTTTGTGGCCCTCCTCTGGACTCTCTCAGCAGGTCCATGTCCTTCTTATGTTGGGGGCCCAAAGCTGGACACAATACTGCAGATGGGGTCTTAGGAGAGCAGAGTAAAGAGAACAATCACCTCCCTTGACCTCTGGTCATGCTTCTTTTGATGCCACCCAGGATATCGTTGGCATGTTCAAGGGCGTTTAATGAGTGTGGCTCTGTTAAGAACTCAGTATTGATAAACATAATATCTCAAGGAGTAAAGATATAACAACCCTCCCCACCACTCCACAAAAAACAAAACAAACCCCCCTCAAAAAAAACCCCAACAAACCAACAAAAAACCCAACCAACAAAAAAAAAACAACCTGAAAAATCCAAATCCTAAGGAAAAAAAGAACAAACAGAAGGGAAGTTAAAAAATTATAGCATTCAAAAGCGAGTTTAGAGACTCCATATCTTAAAACCAGTATTAATCCACTATAGGTAATGTGATGCTTTAAAAAAGGTGTGTAGCTTGTAGCTGGTGGAGACTGGGGATGTTGCTGCTGCAGTGCATCAGCCACAGGGCCAGGGGAAGGGAATGAGGGTGCTACTGGGGCAGTCAGGGCCAGCCCCTGCTGGGAGAGTAGAGAAGTGCTGGTGTCAACCGAGGTTTTGCTGGGGATGTCTGGGTGGATGGAGGAAGGATTGGAGGTAGCTGCACAACCACTTCTTGCCATGCTGTGGCAGACCAGTGGGTTGCTCTTTGAAAGCTCACTTTTGTGGTAAATTATATGCAGCTGTACATGCAAAGGGTTTGCTATACTGTAGAGATGAAAGGAGAGGTTTATGATGTGTCACTTGATACAGCGCTGAGATGGGGTAATGTCAGTGTTTGTGTTTGTTACTTCTTTTGAAGTGACAAATCTGCATGTAGTTTTGGTATTGTCAAAGAGGTGTTTGAAATGTGCAGTAACATAGATTTTAAGAGATGTAAATAGATTATGCAATGGGCAAGCACTCAGGAGATGTGGGTTCTGTCTGATTCTCTAGAAACCCTAAATAAATTTCTCAGTCTCTCTGCCTTAGTTCCCCAATGATAATAAAATAATATAGATTATTAAACTAATAATATGTCTGTTCCTCAGAAAGATGTTCTGAGGGTAATTCAGTTAATGATTGTGATGCATTTGTCTGCAGTAGCAGTAAGGGTAGCATACTAATATGGCTTAGAGACATGTAATTGCTAATTATTCAATATTGACCTGATCTTTGAAAAGTAAACTCTGAAAGCTGAGTCAGATCTTGTGTAAATAAGATATAAATTATAATTAGTTGTTTTTTTTTTCATTTGAGGGTGTGTTTTTCTTTGTTAATTTTCTCTGCATATAACGCACTGGCTCAAGGTGTTTTGCATATCAGTTTTGAGATAATTGGACAATTCCGTGATTCTCTTTTTGTTAAGCTGCATAGCAAATATAGGCTTTTCCCTTAGCTTAGAAGTGTCTTTTCTGCTATTATTATTTTTTCAGGGGAATAATTTATCTTTGCTATCTGGGAGAGGTAAGGAGGGTGCTCACTGAGTGCATTGAGCTTCTCCTTTCACCATGTGCTAAAGGTTTTATTTAAGCTTTTATGTAATGCTTAGCGCCAAATGTTTGGACTCTGGGGCAGTTCCAGGTGATTTAACTTCTTACTTTCCAACAGAACTCTAGTAGTAGAAGTTAATGTTGTTTGTGATTCTTATCTTTGCATTAGATTTTTCTCCTGAGGGTATGTGAATATTCTGGAAGATATCTGGCCAAAAATATATCTCTGTTGCTTTGTTATTCTTCTTCTACATTGCTGTCATTCTGTGATTTGTCTATTTTATTTATTTCTATAAGGTATCTACATTCTGCATTATATTTCTTTGCTTTTCTAACCTTTTGCACTTAATTTTCATCCAAAATCCTACTTGTGGGCATTCTCATGTTGGTTGTAGAGGCAGCACTGTAAGTGAAGAGAGTTATAAAAATCCAAGTTTCATAGTCAATACTACAGATAACTAAACTTAATTCCTAATCTATGTTTGCTGGATTTTAATTGCCCATGTCCTACAGACTACTTGCAATATTTCAGTAAAATTTGGGAGCACTAGGTGCATACAAAATAAGGCAAGAAGAAAAGAAGACCATGCTTGAAAACCAAGTTTTAAACTTGATTCCAAATGAAGGCGGTTTGGAAAAGAAAAAATGTGGAAGTTACTCCTTTGATTTCTCTGTTTGATACTACAGAAATTGAAATTCAGCATTTTTTCTCAACATATTGCTTCTTTTATGCATTTCACAAATGTTTGGGATTTGTTAGGTAGCTTGTTGGGTATACTGTATGCCAGGACTGGGGCTGTTTGTTGTTCTTTAATGTCAAGTAAGGGAGGGTATCCTTTTCTTTTGCCTCAAAGTGGTTTTACAAAACTATGATTAGTTTGTTTGGATAGTCTTGAAAGGGCAGTTCTTTTAAAGGAAAGGAATTCACCTGCATGAAAAAAAAAAAAAATGAAAAATGTAAACAGGCTGAATTAATTTATTTGAGGTTTTTTTGTGAATGATTTTGCGACAAAATCTCCTGTCAGTTAAGCATTATAAACACTGATCATATTTGCTGTGGAATTGCCCTGAATTCATTGAAAACACGGTATGTTCTGCTTTGTTCTTTGTATTTTAAGGTAGTGGGGCTGTCATTACTCCATTTACAGGGGCAATATCTGACCAGTAAAGACAGATATAGTGATTATTTATCCCCTGTAAATTAGGTTAAATTCCCTATATTGAGTAATAAGAACCAAAATGCTCAGTTGTGATGTATAATGAACTGTTATACACCAGAATATTAACATTCAGACAATCCATATTTCTGATGTATGTTTCAGGTTTATTGTTTATCATAATGTCCAGTATGAGGAGGTGTAGGGGAAGGATTTGTTGTTCTTTTTTCTGGCACATGAAAAGCTGATCTCTGGCTCAGAGTGATCTTTGCTTCTGTCTTTCTATACAACTACAAATAACTTACCAAATATTGTGTCATGTTGTTCACATATAAATCGAGAACCAATACTTTAAGTTTTTGTCATCTTTGGTTTTGTGTAATTTGTTGCCCACTGAGCAGTTGAGGTGGATGATGTTATGAATCCCAATTGCTCTTCCTCAGCTGAAACTCTTAACCACTACATAAATTATAGAAATGTTTTTGTTTTTTTCCTAAACACTATGTGGTAAATTACTGTGCAAACCTGTATTCAGAAGGGATCAGTACTGCACCACAGCTGACTTAAGAACTGGAAAAGAAGCTCCAAGTTGGGAGACAGCATCACAGTGGCTGAAAAAAGCAGTTTGTAGGTGAAGCATTTGTTTAAGTTTGACATAATGATATAATCTGGGAGCAAAGCAGTAATGTGCAAATTTTTTTGCATTCTGAGCAAAATTTAAAGTCTTGTCAGATTTGGGTTTTAAAAATCCTTCATCAGCTGTGATGCAGATGAAACCTATTAAAGGTTTCCAAGGAGCCTTGCAATCCTTAAGAGCATTTTTGTGATTTAATTGTAAAATTTCTCAGATGAGACCTTTTGTATATGTCCCATTATAAGCTCCTAAGTTTAGCAGTACCAAGAAGCTACTACAGGTTCATTCATAGGGAAGTTAAAATTAGTATCAGGTTTACCTTCTGTGAAAGACAAGAAAATTTTAAATATATAATAAGTGAGAAAAAGTAAAGTATGTTATAATTAAGACTCTTATCAAACCAAATTTATTAAAGGCCACCTTAAATTGATTTTTTTTTTCTACAATCCTACCTGAGATTCGCCTGAAAATTGGAAGTCTTTTGGAAAGGGTACCCTGAGAGAGCTTTGTGGGACTGTTGAGTGCTGATGATCACTGGTAGTCCCTACCACTCTAGGCTGCATTTCACCACCTGATACAAAAAGATAGCCTTGGGTTTTTTAAGAAATTAAAAGATCTGTACTGTATTTCTGCAATGAACAGGAATAGTCTGTGAATGTGAAATATGTAAAAATTGTCATCACAACCCAAAGGGTAGTTTTGTGTTTTGGCATCTGCATCCTTTTCTAGTAGGGGAGAAAAAAATGAGAGAATAATTTAAATTAGCTAAATACATTTGTCTGTTTTTAATAGATAGTTGTGGAGCAAAAGAAAGTTTAGGTTCTTCTGTAGCGTAATAAGGTGCCTCAGAAATTGTTGTTTCCATGAAGTTGAACACTATTTTATTTTATTGGTCTGATCCAGGCTGTTACATTCTTTCTTTGTTTCATTAGAGCTGATTCCTCACAAGCTCTTCCTGCATTAATATTCACTTAAACAATGTAAAAGTAATAGAGGAGAAAAGTAAAATTACCCTGTTAACTGCAATAAATAAATAGCTTGGTTTTAATACATAAGAATAAGATAGAGGTAGTGCCAAGTCTGTCCGAATTCGAATTATTATCTACAATTATAACTCCGTGGTAAAATTTTTCAAGAAACTCAAACTTCATCTGCAGAATTGTTGCCCAGGGGAATTCTCTTCAACATCTCAAAACTACTTGAGTTTAAAAAATATAAATGAATTCTAAAGGGCTCTTTCTAAAAAGTATATTTCAAATGAGTTTCAATAGTGAGAACACAGAAGCAGAGACTGAATTTATGTCTTAGTTTTGTGTTGTTTTTCTGTTTTTTTTTTTTACTGGATTGTAAAAATCTCATTCTCTATACTCCTGTCTGACCACTGAGGATAAAATTTACCTCATTACGTGTTGTTTCACATGTTGGGAAAATCTTTTGTACAGGAGAAAAGCAGATTTGGTCTGGTTTTTTGTGATGTATTCAGAATCATGTGACTTAATCACTTTGGGTAGCAACTGGAAAAGATAATCCCCTTGGAGCTTAAGTAAGTGCTCTAAAATCAGGGTATGATCTTGCAGTCCTCAATTTCTTGATTACTTGACCAAAGACCCTCAGCCCTATTTTTAAAGATTGGTGCTAAAAGGTATAAAAGTGGTGTTTTCAGGTGGTTTTAGGAAAACTTTACTTGCCAGCGGCTCCTTTATACACTCATAGACCTTTCCAGATACTCCCCAGTGTCTGTTAACATGGGATTATGAATGGGTAGCCTTATTTTATTCTAATCTAAATATGTTGTTGATTAATTGTAAGAATGTAGATCAACCAGTTCTAGTTCCTAAATGGATTAAAGAAAATTGCAGTTAACCTCCTCTTTGAAATGCAGAGGGAATTTCCGGTAATTTGACAGGGTGTCATCTCCTCTCTCCAGCTTGTTTGCTCAGGATGTATGGATACAGGACAGAGGAGAAAGTTCTTACTCAGCTGGCTTCCAGCTTTTCCATTTGTTGGTTGGAACAGCCCTACCCTCTAATGATGACTGTTAAGGGGAGTTGGGGGGAGCTGTTTGTAATTTTCTTTCCCTTTCTGGGAATATCTTATTAAAGAGAAAATGCCTGTTTTCTGCTCTGTAGAATTGTTGTGTTGGAGTTTGTAGTAGATGTGATGTTCAGAAGTTCACCAACCCCAAGACATGCAGTGGTCCTTCACAGTGCTGTCCTCTCTCCAAACCCCTTTGAACAACAGACTGGGTGCAGTGGGAGTGGATTTGGACTTGAGGCTTTTGTTTACATTGAAAAACTTCTGTTACATTTGCAGAAATGGGAAAATGTGTGGAAGCACATTCTTAAACTTGGGAATGGGTTGTGGAAAACTGTTCTTACGCTGCGTTCAAAAGCACACACTCCTGAGAAGTGTGGAGCTTCATGGATGATGAGCCTGTGTGAGGAAGAAAAGTTGACGGTGATAGTTGTGTTTTTTGTTTTTTTTTTCTAGAAACTGTAGGTAGACTTCATTTTAATTTTGTTTTTTTAATAATTTGTGGGTGGAGTATCTGAAACTGTTTGAAGATCCCTCCTAATCTAATTATTGCAGAATCCTAATACCTGAACACAATTAAAAAAAGCTACACAGGATTTTTCGTTGCTTAGGCTGCTTAACAGCTTATGTTTGAGGAATGATTTCAGCATCTCTGGCCTGGAATGGAATACCAATAATGAGTTCAGAGTGAAGGATGATGCTTTCACTGTCTTTTAGTGAACAGCAGCAGCCTGAAGAATCAAAGCATCTGTGCCATCTTCCCCACAGGATCACGTGCAACTACTGTACAATAGTTCGCATACTAAAATGCAAACTGCCCAAACTGGGTGAACAATTTTCTAAGTTGTCTTCGTACATATTTATATGAGTGAATTAATTATTAGAGTGTCTTGCTTCTCTTTACACTTCATAGTGTATATTTATGCCTATATGATCAGGTATCCATTACACTCTGACATTTCACTGCTCAGTCACTTTCCCAGAGGACAATTTATTTATTCTTTTTATCTGCTTGTTTATAAAACCAATATAGAAAGGAGTTTTACATAAGGGAAAATGAGGGTTTGGCTGCAGGGAGGAAATGTGGAGCATAGGAGAATAGCTAGAAACCCTGCGGGCTAAGAGGATGCTCTGTTTCATGGTGGTGTTACATCCTTCAGTGGTACATCAATACTGTATTATGTCGGAAGCAACCCCTGCAGTTTCCCAGCCAGAGTGTCTTGTGAAGTTTCTGAGTCAGCAGATAATGGAGGCAAATTTGGGATTTGAGAAAGTCATTAAAAGAGACTTTATTCTTTTCTTTAAACTGACATAAAAAATAAACAAAGCCTCCTAAAAACACTTTCTTGGTCTTTCTATGTTTAATTCCTTTTGTTCTTATTCAAGTGTTATTTTTGTAACACTTTTTTTCAGTCTGGTCTGTTTAGGTTTTTATATCATTCTCATCACCATTGTTTCTGAATATGTTTGAATACTTATAAAATGACATGACAAACATCTGTCACATGTTGCTCTTTCATCCTCTCCCCAGGGAAGCAACATGTCTGCAGTGTTGTATTTTTTAAGACCTTTGTTGTTGCTGGTTTTTTTGGTGGTGTTTTAAGCTATATACATGCTGCTGGAAGTTTACACTAGAGCGGAATGCTTTGAAAGAATAGTCTTTTGTACTTTGAGGAGAAGGAGGTGAGTTTTGAGTTATTATCTGAATGTCTTCCAAATAAATATGAGATAATTTTGGGAAAGTTAAAACAGGGGACTTGGTTTTGTCTTTGGTTCAGCATGTGGTAAAGTCAGAAGCTGTCTTGGTTTGTATTTGTGATCCACTTCCAACTTCTGTGATATTTCACGTCTCAGACAAGTCCTCTCTCCTCACAAGTGACAAGCAGACACAGTCTGCAGGTATGGTTAAGCATCCTGAGCGTAGTGTTGCAGGACTAGCCTTCACTGTGGTGGTGGTAGTATGTTTTATGGGAGTGTCCAGACAAGGAATGGGATCTGCTTACTGAGTATGACCTTATCTCATGCAGTAGATCGAGACAAATACTGTTGGAATCAGAGTCGCTTGGAGAGCTCTGCTACACTGACTGATTTGGTAGGAGCCTAAGTCTGCAAAATCACGGTAACGGGCAGAGAGGGATCATTGCAAGTGAGTTCCCATGCTCTCAAGGCAGCTGGCTGCAACCCCTGTTTGTTTAATTCTAGCCAACAACTCGTGATTGCCTTGGAAGACATGAAAATGGTTGCATGAGTCTGGGATGAAGAAGCCACTGGAGTGGGAAATTCTTCAATCCCCCAGTAAATAATGTACAGAAAATACATGGCCCATCTTTAACAGAAACCACTTCAATTTTTCTGACCAATTACATGATTTCAGAGCTACATTTAAATGTTTGTCTCATTTCTTTTGCCTTTCTTTTAAGGACTTTATAGAGTGTCCTGTAACAATACTACTTTCTGTTTGAAGGTTCCTTTTACTCAGTAACATGCTAGGTGTTTGTGCCACATCACTCCTGGAGTCACAGAGGCATCAATTCAGGATATGTGGATTTATCAGGGAAGGATCAGCTGAGTCTGGCCTTTCTTGGATTACATCTTGTAGTGTGTTTCATTTTAGTATTCACAGTTTTTAGTCTAGCAAGATCATTAATAACACACAATTGACTCCACCTCATACTTACCATGTAACTTTAATAGATGTTTTTTCTCATGAAGACCATAAGTTTTAGAGGTTTTGTGTGTGTGTGTGTGTGTGTGTTTTGTTTTGTTTTTTTGGAAATATGCATCCTCTTGGTGTAAGGTCCTTAGGGGATGAGAAATTCATGATAGGTGAAGTGTTCCATAGGCAATTATTCAATATCTTAAAAAAACTTAATTATTTCTAGTACATGTTTCTGTCTTCAGCTTTCAGTTGTTGAACTTTTTAGGCATTTGAATGTACGTTAAAGAACTCTCTAGTGTAAAAAATACCTTCATATTTTTATCTGGAGAGGAAGAGTAAATCGCTTCTTAACCTTCTATGTGTAAACTACACACCTGAACTTTATTCAGTAATATCCATTTTTCCAGCTCTCCAATTGTTTCTTTAGCTGCTTTTGAACCCTGCTTTATCAACATCTGCTTAAAATAGAGACACCAAAGCTGAGCCCAGTATTCCAGTAGTGATTTTATGAAGCCTGTATGTGATGCTACTATCAGTTCTGAGCACTGTTTGAATGCTCTCCTGATCCATGCATTGTGATCCATGTAATGATCATTTTCACATTGGATCACCTTTTTCCTTATCCACCAGTTAGTATAACTGTATAGTTTCTTATTCTGAGGCACAGGGAGTGATAGGATTTATGCCAAATTAGGCAATAAATCTATATGAAGAGAGCTATGAATTGTGAAACCAGACCTTGTATCCTTACTTGCATAGTCCATAATGTGTGTGCATCATGCACAGTTATTTTCAAAGTCATAAGTATGACATGTGAAAATAACCATTCTGACAATTGCAGTGGGCAAAAATACGGAGGTCAAATATCTAATATTTTTTGCAGTGGAAAAAGAATAATTCCACATTAATAGACACCTCTCTGAAAACAGAATTATGTCATTGCTAAATGATGCCCTTCCTTAGTAACCCAGCCATTAGCAGTGACTTAAGCCACTCTAAGGCATAGGCAATTCTGTGAGGCATGGTAGAAAAGGAAGAAAAAATTATATTAGGTGATTAAATGCTTAATGAGTCAGCAAGATTAGGTAGGGCTCTTAATCACACTTTCCCTCTCATGATTTTGAGAGGGTAGTGAAGCAGTTAGTTTGCCATGTCTCAGTCAAGTGCCACAGCTGGTAAAGGGAAAAAAAAGAGAAGACAAAGTCCGCATTCTCCCCAAATGGACAGAGTGTATCTGGAGATAAGCACTTATCCAAGGGAAGGGAATAGAGCTGTTAGACCATTTATGGTAATTTTTGTATTTGGCTGGTGACAGCTTGAACTTCAGCCTCAGCAGGCCAAGCTTGGCATTAACTGGATAATGTGAGAAGCTTTGAGCTGCCCTTTCCCCTTTGATATGTCCAATCATCTTGGGCAGCTTTGTACAACATACAAACAAAATGCAGGTTCTAGCTGTCCTGGGAAATAGTGTGTAATCTGATCTGATAGCTTGTGTAGATGCACCTTCTGGCTGGACAGCTCAGTGGTCAGCCATGCAGAGAGTAGATCTTGATTACCTTCCCATGGCTGAGCACATCAAGATGAAATAATACAGAAGGAGACATAAGGGATGATAGTAGTTCAGGGGACAGTTAAGTGGGTCTGCCGCTCATGAGGAGTAAGAATGTGTGGGACTGAAAAGATGAAGAGGAGTAAATGTGGTCAAAGGAGAATAGTACTTGGAAAAATACAGGGAGAGACAGGTGGTAATAGGGAGAGAGATTTAAAGAATATTGGGGACTTGTAGAGGGCAAAAAGGACAGAGAGATGTGAAGGGGGTTGGTCAGGCATCGGGTGCAGTAGCAGAAGATGGGAATGTGAACCTCCGTGTTGCAGAACTGGAATCACTAAATAACGACTCCTTCATCTGATTGGCACACTACCCCCTTGGATTTCATTTGCATGGCTTACATACCAAAAGAATATGATTTGCTAGGAAAAGTTATTTAGTCTATAAAAAGCAATTTAAGAAGCAGACTATCAAGAAGGTGCTTGAGGCATGAAGGATGATATGGCAGATAGGAATAGAGTGGCTTAGAAACATAAATAAGAGAAATTTAGCAGCATAATTTCCATTTGTAAAGGTTTTACTAGAGCACGTGTCAGCATAACAAGTATATTTTTATGTCTTATCACAGTATTGCTCTGCACATTTATTCTACTGAGCAAAGAGTAAACATAAATAACTAGGGTTTCAGATAGTGTGTGGGTTTTTTCCTCTGACTTTTCAGATAAGATATGAAATCGCCTCAGCAGGGCCCTGCTGGAACATGTGTGATTGTTCCTATTTCCCTGCTTTCTCCTTCACTTTGGCAGGAGTCTGTTTTATTGTCTTGGGTCTACCGGTCCTTGAGAGTGAAGTTTACTACCCTAAAGTTACCATCTGCATTGTGAAGGGAGACTTAGGTACCTCAGTTCTTTCAAAAGATAACTAAATGAAGGTGACATTTACATATATGTGTGTGCATTTGTATGTATATACATTAACCTATATTACTTCTATGTAGTAGCATAATGACTAGATCCCTTGCCAGGAAGTGGGAGGCCCAAGATGCCAGATTCACTTATATGGTGTTAAAAACACTCTGCATGTACTTTTGAAATTATATAATTCTGAAGAACTGAATGCAGACTGGTCTGTTTTCTCATTGTTTAATTTTCTTTAATTTTACCTTTAAAGAGTGAAGTCATTGAGTTAAAATTCTCTCCTATGTTTATCACATACAATGGGGGCCTCATTCCAGTTGAGATCTTTTCATTCTGAATTATTTCTTCCGGAAGTTAAATAATTTGTTTGGTATATGAACATATCAAAATCCTAAACTTAAATGTTTAAGACCATCCAACCCACTGTTCTATATATAAATCAGAATAAGAAGAGTGTCTTACTAAATTGTGTGTGGTAGGTGGTTGCTCTTCTGAGATTTTGGAATAGGTCAGAATTTGCTGAACCTAATTTGTCATGGAAAGAATTAACACAGTATCTGTGGGAAACCTAAACTGTGGTTCTTGTATCTTCTTTCTGTTATCATTTTTTAGCATATAACTAAACTATCAGAAGTATATGCTTGAGATTAAGTCTTTTTTGCTGTTAGCAAGGATTGCAAAATTTAGTTCTGATTAGTGAATCAGAATTTTTTGCCTTACACAATTGAAGTTAAAATATTCAACAATCCTTTTTCCTCTGAGTAATGTCAGAATTACAGTCAGCTCCATTCCTCTCATTCTATGACTTCCATGTGAACTGAGGTCACGTCATCGTTCACCATGGTGTCTCACTCTGACTTTAAGGTCAGATGAAGAGTTGCTCAGAACCTTGGCCACTGGTGGCCAAATGTATTAGTAATCTGTTACATCCCTCTGGTCTTACTTGAAGAGTCATTAGTGAATGAAGCTATCTGTTTTTCATCTGCTCTCATTTGATGTGGTCTGGCAGGAATGCTGGAGAACTGGCCAAATTGGATTTATGGCTGATATCTCCTGAATTTGGTAAATAATCAGCCTGGGGACAGCACATGACTCCTATTAGCATTCCATACCTGGATTAAGGCTTATAGTAAGCACATTGAGCATGCTGTATGTTTGCTATAGTTGGGAGTTTATGTAAACAAATCCCTAGAAGTGGCACAAGAGCCACTGCTTGGTGAGCTTTTCGGGTGGAGAAATCACTGCCATTTTTCAACACCCAGTTGCACAGTTTACAAGGCATGTCATGTTCGTGTAAATAATAAGGTTATAGCAAATAAGTAAGTTCTTAGTCCAAACTAATGATTAGTATTTAAGCATCAAATTATTCCCAAGTGACACAATGAATTATAGATATGTAGAGTTCTGAGTTTTCTTCATTTTCAGCAACGGTGAATTCTTTTGTAACTCTGCCACATACTGCTTAGTGCACAGGCTTATATTAGGTCAGATTTTAGAATATTATGTCTTTTGCTCTGGGAAATAAGCAGCATAGAAGGAACTTAGAGTTTCAGGAAAATTGAGGTTTACGGGGCAAAGCTGTGTTTTATACTGCTACTGCAAATGGAAAGAAAGCACACAAAGAATTGTCTGGACATGGATTCAGCTTCAGTTTCATGGCCACATATTTTTTATGGATAGAATAACTTATAAAAAAATTAATAGCTTAAATTCTGTACAGATTGAGTTCACACCATACTGATTATAGTCTGTCTACTTAGACGATAAGCTCCTTAAGATACAGGCTTTTTGTTCACACAGCCGCAGTTGTTGTGGGGCCCTGATCTCAGGGGTGTTTTGTGCAGGCACTGTAGTACTGTAATGATACCTGAATAGCTGGGCTACTTAGTGAAACTCCTTCCTTCCATGACACCATAAAATACTTTTTCCTGAAAGTCTTCTATATATAGAACTGTGAAGTGTTTAAAAATGAGCTCAGAAACGGCCCTGTGTGGGCATGGAGTGTCCCCATTTATTTTCTTTTCACCTGGAATGCACCTGGTTGGTTTAACTCTGGTTGATTTAGACATTTTTTTTCATATGACTAAATCTTTTATTTTATAACACATACTCATTTTGGAAACTTACTGTAACTGTTTAATTACAATTTGTAATTCATTGATTCTTGACTATTTACCAGAAGTTACATAGATGATAAGAGTGGTAGGATGCTAAAAAGGATGGCTAATTATCTACACTATTTCTAAAATGAGTTTTCTAAATTACTAAATCATTAGCAGCACATCAAAGCATTCTTCTTGAAAGAAAAAATGAATCTGCTCATGAAGTCTGTCTCCAGCCAAAAATGCCTATCAAATTTAAACTTGGTATGTCAGTGAATCAAAAGGATATACTCCTAATCTGAACACCCAGCGTTTTATGAAAATTATGGAATTTAAGGATACGTAATAATTGAAAACTTGTCTTTAATTAGAAGTTTCTATATCCAAAGTTTTGTTCTTGGATAGACTGGGCTTCTGTGCAAGTTAGCAGATATGTTTGGTTTTTTAACACATGGCAATTTGTTAATATACAATCTATATTTTACTGTAATAGAGTGAACATAATTTAAAAATAAGGATTTTATAGTTTCTTTTAAAGCTGTAGATATTGGCTTAGGCATAAAAATAATGAGGCAGAAGAAATTAATTTACTTCTACTTAGGCTCCCTTTGTGGTTTCTCTTCAGTCAGTAAGCCAAGCCTTACACTGTGTAATCCCTGTTTAAGCAATCACAGATCCATAGTTCAGTGCCTGTATGGAGTAGGAAGTTCTGTTTATGTTCTGCTTTACAGCAGGTATCTCAGCCCTGGTTCATTGGCAAGTGGTATCTAGTTTTGGGCAATCTGATGGAGTAAAAACCTTTTTCTCCCATCTATAGGGACCTTCCCTGCTCCCGTCAAAGTGGAGGCACTCATTTACCTTCAAGCAGTGTTTGGCTGCTTGTAGCTTTTAGTCCTTCATTGTGGTTTTTTGTTGTTGTTGTTGTTGTTTTTGGGGGTTTTTTGTGTGTTTTTGTTCGTTTGGTTGGTTGGTTTGGTTTTTGTTTGGTTTTTTTTGTTTGTTTGGTTTTGTTTTGGGGGTTTTGTTTTGTTTTGGAGAGGAGTAAACAAAACAGTAATCACAACAAAAACCAGGAAACAAACAAAAACCCAACAACAATACCCGCCCCCGCCGTTTTTATTTTTTCTGAGAATTAGTTATGGATTTCCATCTGCCTGGTTAAAAAATTCAAATATATTCTTAGACCTAATGGATGAATATGGTATGTCAAGAAAGAATTGAGATTACCAAAAAACTAATGGGCAATGTCTGCACCATTGTACTGGTGCCTCTGAGGGAAAACACAAGCTAAGGGAGAAAGAATTGGCATACACTTTTTCTGTGGAAGGAAAAAATGCCATTTGCAGTAGCAGAACTGTAGTTTGCAATTATCCAAAGTTATGCAAGACAAAGGATTTTTATGGAGAGATTGTCAGACAACTACTGTACCAAAAAAAAAACCCCCAAACCGAGAGTGTCAGCCATGCTTTGGTCACTCAGTTTCTTCTTCAGGTTTCTTTTTATATATCTTAATTTTTAATTTTTTATCATGAAAAGCAAAAATGTTAAGTCTTTTCAGTTCCTTCTTCATCTTGCAAGATGAGAACATCATAGTCACTCAAAGGAAAACAAGCCAGTGTGTGAAGAAAATGTCCACCCTTTCCTCTGAAATTCATGTGGTGGAGGGTCCTGAGAGTTCTCAGCTTCTCAGAGCTGCATAAGGCTTGGCAGCTTTCAGTCCCACACAGTGAAACTCATGAAGTCATCAAAAGAGGCATCACGTTTGCACTTCAAGAGACAGGGGTTTATATTCTGTAAAGTACGAAGAAAATATTTATCAATTCAAGGAAATGAAAGAGCAGCCAGTGAGTTGCTGTGCAAGCTGACCACGAGGATAGCGTCTGGAGAGAATTCCCACTGCTCTCTCTGCACCTGCATTGCAGTAATACCTAGGCATAAAGTTTTTAATTGCTTTTCTCTAAGAATCTCTTTTGGTCCCTTCTGAAAATAGGATTCCAAGTGGTACAGGCAGTTGGTATAATTTGGTATAAGAGGTGTCCTACTCTTGGGTTCATGTAAATAGTGAAAAAATATAACAAAATGAATGATATAAATAACTAACCCCCCCAAAAATTAAAACGCCACACTGATCTATCATGGCATGCGACCAGTCAAATCTAGGGACGAAAGAGTCCAGCTGTAGTAAACAGAAGTGTCCCTTGTGATGAGAGATGAGCAACACATATTGGGTGTGCTACTGATTTTGAGAACAATCATTCTATTTTTGGACTGTAGTGGCCAACTGGGGCACAATACCTCTTAGTGAAGGCTATTACAGTACTACCCATTATTTCAACCACGCTTAAAATTCTACCAGCATTTGTGTGATAAATCTATTTCTAAAGGCTACAATGAGGTGGTAAATGTTCATTTGGCAACAATGACATCTGCAATTAGCCATTTAAAAATTTAGAAATAGAAGCAGAAGTTAACAAAGGGAGTCTCAGAATCTGGCACTTGTATACAGGAATTCAGAAGGTGCACAGCACTGCAGGGAAGGGAAATGCTGCTGGTGTGAGTTTGTACAGAGCAAGGGCTCTGTCTAACCTGTTCTGCAAATAAGCTATTATATTGTCTTTAAGACCCCAAATCTCTGAATATCCAAACTCGTAGCCATTAAAATGCCAACTGGAGTGGCATGAGTGATCTCTGAGGACCAAATAGGAGGTTTGAGTGACTAAAATTGCCAGGAAGAGCCTGGTTTCTATGAAGCTGAAAGAACAATGCCATCACCCTTCCTCTTGTGTCTTTACGCTTTTTTGTTGGTCTTTTTCAAGACCTTGCTTGGCACAGATAACTCTTTGTCAGCTGGTCCCAGAGGACACTTGTGTCTATTCTTCACATGGGAAGAGTGCAGCTGGCACCACAACTTTGCCAGAGCCTCACTTGTGTAATGAACTCATTACCTGGGAATTTTCCAGCAAATGTGTGCTGCATTAGGGCAGAAAAGCTGGAAGAGATTGCATGATCGAGTACAGCTGCCCTTGCTCATGGATGATACATGCTTCTGCACTGAATATGAGGTTTGATAGAACTCACTGGTTAGGCCATTCAGTTCATGTTCTTAGGTCAGGCTGTCTGTGGGACAGAGAAGGACAATTCTCATCTCTCTAGAGAGGACAGAAGTGCAGCACCTCGTGTGTCCCTGTAGGTCCAGGCCTCACCTTTGGTAGGCTTGCAGTGCATTAAGATGTGTGCTAGTCATGCCATCAGTGTGAGGGATCAGCCTTTCTCCAGAAACATTGTCAAATTTTTCTTGCCACGGTCCTCATACTGCAGCAAGCACCACTGGCTGTCCCAATGCAGCCTGGAATCGGCACTGGGGCAGCCAGTCCTCCTCTTCCTCCTTCTGCCCACAGGCTCCAGCTCACAGACACAACTCAACTATTTGTCTTCAGGCCATCACCACCTGATAGTTTTCTGAGAGCCCTCTAACTGAACCATATGCATTTGCCAGCAGACATGGAGAAGGGCTTGTTCCAGGCACCCAGCCCAGATCATGCAGGAGAAAGTTCTTCCTCACTCCTGCTGGACAGCACAAAAGATTAGGACATTGGTGAGTCTGGTTTGGAGCTTGTGTTTGGGAGAGGGAGGGTAAGTTGGGGTACCTTTAGGTAATTTTAAAGGGAGCAGCTCTGAGTTTGTAGTCATAGGAAAGCAGGGACAAGGACAAGCTGGGCTCAGAGTACTGGGTCTTTGGCATGAACTGGTCCTAGCACTTTATAAGTTGTTGTTTGTTTTTTCTTTTTCCCAGAAAGAGCAGATTGTTCAGACAGTCTAGAAGGAAATGCATCTGCTCAACTACTGCCTGTGTGAGTCAGACAGACTTCTGCTCAGGGCAGTCAGGAGTGACAGCCTTGTCCCTTGCTTGCTTGCCAGTCATCAGGCAGAGTGGCTCAGTGTGATGGGTTTTCCTCTGTCCTGCGACTTCTCCAGCAGAAGTCCAGGCTGCAGAGGGCACACCAACCATGTAGCATCCCAGATCTCCTGGCTCCAGTAGATCTGTACAGTTGCCACCAGCATGTAATAGAGCTTACCTAGAGAGTGGATGAGCTTCAGCAGGACCATGCAGGGTGATCTGATGCAGCTGTGAGCCTCCGTGGTGGAAGAACCTGATGGAGCATAAGGAGTTCTTGGCACTTCTTACTCCAGACATGAGAGTTTGACTGACAGTTTTTCTGGAAAACTTCATAATCACCTGTTGTGTGGAGACAGCCAGGCATCCCACACCACTTCCAAGCAGAGAAAGTGGTCTTCTGGCCTGGTCTTCTGGCTCACTTCTGGCTCATTTGTGCGCCCCTGTATTCCCAAGGAATCCACTAGAATTGATGGGGTGACAAGTGATGCAGCTTTGGAAGGGGGCACTTTAAACTCATTGATAGCAGTAGTGGAATGTCCATAGCCTTTGGTGGGCCACAATATTCTTTGTTTGGTTGGTTGGTTTTGTTGTTTCTGTTTGGTTTTTTGTTTGTTTGTTTTAATTATGTTGTTGGCTTTCACTTTGGCATTTGGAGATGCCCTGTCACAGACTGGTAATTCTGATTAAAGTTGAATTCTAACCTAATCTAAGGAGGAAGTGAGCAGACTGATGGACCATTGTAATAGGACACAAAAAGACTAAAAATCCTCGTGTCTCATCCTACATTTCAACAGACATATGCTGGTGCTCTAGATATTTTTTTAAGGTTGCCCTTAAGAACATTGAATATTTTAGTTCTCTTTCTGTCTGTCATCATCCAGATTGATAAAGCCCAATGAGTCCCCCTTGGTGCACGTAATTGACTGAACTTCAGGCCTCACTCACTGAGGATGGCCAATTTCTCAGTCTTGTGTGGCAAGACTGTGCCTGATCTTACTTGGTTCTAGTGAGCAAGGGCAGTCTGTATGAAAATATGTATGGGGCAGTTCAGCTGGTGGGCTCTGTGTGTGCTGGCTACAACAAGAACAGCTGTCCTGTTTTGAAATGTCTTCTCTTTTTGCCTATTAGAGTCCTGAGTTAAATCCACAGAGTTAAATATTGGTTCACTTTCAGGTCTCCTGCCAGCGGCTCTTCTATATAAGGTTAATACAGTTGCCTTGCACTTGTCAAACCGGAAAACAAATGTGATAACAATTAAAGCTTATTTTGCACTGTAAAGTACGTGACTGTGCTCTGTACTCAGTGTCCTTTGGGAAGATTCTGAGCTTTATGACTGCTTCAGCCATCCTGTGGAGTTTAGTTGCCACTTGTCCCAGGACTGGGGGGCAGTTTGGGGATGAAGTCTTAGTTTCTTACAAAGGCATGGGGAATTTGGCATGGTCTGGGTAGGGGGGCTGACTCTGCAACAAAGCTGCTGTACTGAGGAAAGAGTCAATGCTGGCAAATGCATGACTAGTATTTTCTGGGCAAACCTGTGGACTTGGCAGGCATCTGAGGCATTTGCTGTTGCTCCTTATGTTGAGTGCTTAGTAACCTTGTAGTTCCTCGCAACCCTCGTGATGGATGAAACTTCCCTAAGTTGTGGCTACAGAGTTCAAACAAGAATTTTCCTACATTAAAAAAATGTGTTTTGTGTGAGCTTAGGAAACTATGACATTATCTAGCTCTTAACAAAGCTGCTTCCCATTTTCATAGCAGGGAAGAACTGTTGTCTGCAAGCCTTCTCCAGTCAGTGATAATCTGTGTCTTGTTGTATCAGAAAGGAAAATCTGAAAAAAAAAACAAAACAAACCAAACAAACAAACAAAAAACAAGCAAGCAAACAAAAACCAGTGGAAGAACTCTTTGAAAGACCAAAACAGGAGTTTGAAAGGATTGGAAAAACAGGTGAGCCTGAAGTTGCAAAATAAAGCTGATGCAACATGCTGGCATAGGGTGGTACAGAGGAGGCTTTGCAGATCCTCTTGATGGTACAGAGGAGGCTTTGCAGATCATCTTGTTTGCAGATGCTGTGTTGCTAGGGCTGTGTCCAGGGTTGCTGCTGGGTAAGGACTGGAGTACCTCATCCTCAGACAGCCCCAGTAGGAGTTTTAAGGACTCCTCATTGTCTTTGCACATATTTGCTTCAATACCATCTCATTGACAATGCCATTCAGCAGAAACTGATGACCGTTTGAAATTTTCGGGCACTGTGGTCATTGGAAGGGATCTTAAAATGCTGCTTGTGGCACCAAAGAATGGATAGCTTTGCCAGTAACAAAGGCAAGTACTTTTACTCTCACATAATGGGAGTTTCTGTTCTTTGGCAGAAATAGGGTACCAGCATGTTCTGGGAAATACATGCTGGAGCTCTGAATGAAGTACCTGGTTTTACCTGTAGAATTTGTTCCACGAAGATTTATGAGGCTTGAACATGTGGTGGATTTATATTCCTTATCATCATAATGATCATGTATTTCCTCCTGTAGTATTCAGGGGAAAAATATATCACATTTGGACCCTTGCTTGTTACTGCATCTCATGGCTTTGCACGTCTTCAGTGGGGAATTACAATCAGTACAGCACTGGCCTTGCAAGCCTGACAGATCTGCTGACAGTGTAAGAGCTAAGAAGCCCTTAAAATAAACGCAGTGCCTGCCACTGCAGTGCTGATCATTGCACTTTTCCATTTTGCCTGGCCCTCCTTGGAGCCTTTAGCTCTCTCCTGCTTTTCCTGAACCTTGCAAGTGTTTCCCTGTCATATGAACAATGCAAAGGGTAATGCAGCACAATGAGTGTGAAGCAGGAGGGCACTGCCAAACTGAGCCCTTCCAGGTGGGTAATGTGACTACCTGTGAAACAGGCAGAAGCTAAGAGAGCTGGAAGGGGCACGTTGAATTGTGGAGTATCTGGTGATCTGGAAAGTCTCTTGTCTTTGATGGAGTACTGAGACACTAAACACAAGGTCAGTAATGCAGACATGAGTTGACAGTGGTAACCCATAGCTCTCCTCTAAGGTCCTCAGGAGGTTGTGCACACCAATGCAGTGCAGGTCCAGGCAGTTCATCCCTGGTGTTTTATTGAAGGTTATTTTAGGTTTAGTGAGGGTGGTGGGAATTTTAAAGAATAACGTAGGTAGTAGTTTACATTACCTTTTTGTTTTGGATTTCTTAAGGCAAAGTGAGAGTTTGCAGTCATGAGTCTTTCAGTTTTGAGAATAATCATGAGGTGCATAGGGCCAAAAGGGAGCCTAAGAACTTCAGTTGGGATGGGATGAGGTATCAGCTTAATATGCTCAAGCTGTTCCATTAGACCCAACTCTTCCAGTTTCTGGTTGAATGGCTTAAACATTACTTTATGTTAAATAATTAACACTTGTCTGTATACTGAAGGTGGGTAATGGCCAGATCTTTTCTTCCTTTGAAAGAACAGGCTCTGTCTTTTCAACTGAACATGGTAATTCTGAGGCATGGTAGGTGACATTAGAGCAAGCTAACAAATTACACACCCGTGGGGATGTAAACTGTTATTGCCAGCATTACCTAATTCTTCTGGGGCTAGATGCTGTTTTGGTTTCCTGGTGTTATGTAAGATGCCTGTGAGATGTCAGGAAGCTGTGCAGCCAAACAGGGTTTCCATGGCTTTTTCACATGAGTTTATTAAATTGCCTGCTTGCAGCAAGTGGGTAGTAGGACATCTGTACTTGAGAAAGGGAGTTTTGAGGACAGACTAGTAATAACTGTGGAGTGTTTATATAGAGCCTTCCTTATTAATATCTTCTTAAATGTAAGTGCATCCAAATGCTTGGGGTTTATCAATTATTATTAAAATGTACTTACAGAAAACAGTGGGGAGGGAGGTGGCACAACTCTGATATCTTCACAGAGTATGGCTGTAGTATTAGACCAACACCTTTTTTCAGGAGGGAAAAAAAATGGCCAAATTTGTACAAGATAATTACCATGAAAACAGAAAAAAATCTTCATGCTAAATGCATGGTATTTTAAAGAGCTAATGACTGTTCTTTAGGACTGATTTTTCAGTATCTAGACGCAGAAGGGGGAAAAAGGACAAAACCCAGTTCTGGACACTGGTACATGGAAATCGAAAACTGAGTTGTAGGTTAAAAGTCCTCCAATATCATTATGCTTAGTAATACCATAGTGTGGATTTGCTTTGTTTCCCTTGTGTGTGTCCTTTGCAAAGTACTTAAATATGGTTCAGATAAGTTACTGCAACAGTTCTGATAGTTTTCTGGGTAAATATGTCTGGAAATTTCGATATATAGTAGCTTAGCTGCAACCACGAGGAATTAGGTAGCAAGAAGTTCATATTTGCAGTTTGTAGAACTTTATGATCTATAATACAATCTTAATCAGAATCTATAAATAGGAATGCTTAAAAGTGAGAAATATTTTCTCTTCTTTAAGATGCCCCTACTAAATCCACCTTAGGCAGCCTCACGGCACAGCATGAAATGGGATCTGCCTCAGGTACTGAGTTATATTTACTTTTAAAACACTTCCATAAAGAGCACCATAGGAGATCCTTTGTGCTAAAAAGGAAAAGCTGTCCAAAGTTAATGGTCTGTGGGAGGTCTTACCTCAGGCACACTCAGACACAAAACTTCCATCTCACTGCTCAGTGACCCTGATGCCATCGGGTGTTGAGTACCTTCAGGTTCCTTTGTTGTCACTGAGAAAAGACCTACACACCTTGAGATCAGGCCTTTGGTCTGCAGTATTTGCATGCTCATGCTGTCAATGTATGTGCAATGGGATGGATGCATACACTGATGCCCAAAGACTGACACTGCAGGTATCCAGGAAATACTGATAGAAGCTGAAGGAGCATTTGCTTTGCTTACAGGGTAAGAAAAGCTTTAAAGCTTCTCTTGAATTTCCTTTTGAGATTTCATGCTAATATTTATGGGTTTCTGTTGCTTTCTGTGCTTAACATTTTGTAGCTTGCAGCTGAATTTCTGGTGGTGGTTATCTCTTGGAGACTGGAGACACCTCCCCCTCCCTCTTCTCTCAAAGACACTTCATAGCCTCCAGTCACCCCAAGTGCTGTGCTCCCCAGGTTCCCTGCAGTATCCCACTCCCCCAGACCTCTCACATCTCATGTTAGTTGCCCCAGCCATCAGACCCCACTGACCTCTCCCTCCGTGGGCCTCCACAGCTTGCCCGGGGTACCAGTGCCCCAAAACAGGACTAGAGGAGCTGAGCACTGTATGTAGTCAATGCTCTCTGCATTAATCTGCTCAAGATTTCTGTTCTAATGTATTTTCCTCTTCAAAAGGCTGATCAGTAAGTGTGGCAATTCCTATTACTAATTCAGTGACTTGAAACAAATCCTAGGCAACTACTGAGGCTTTTCTCAAGGGAGAGTGTACTGAAAAAGATAAATGGCAGAGTTTTTTCCCTCTTTGGTATTTTCTTTGCTGACTATACCTGTGCATTTATATAATCACAGAGCCAGTACTAAAGGTATTTTAGTTAAATTTTGAGGTGTTTGGTTTTTTTTAACCCATCGCAAATTGTTACTGGCAACAAGAAGTACATCTGGACTGTAAGTAGCGTGATTGTACTTTTATTGCTTAAGTGTGGATGTCTTTGTGCAATGTTTTCATATGCCTTGAACTTGAACAAGAATGTTACTTGCATTAGTGCACGCATTTCATGGCCTTTCAGAATTAAATGGAAAAGACAGCCTTTCAGGAAGCCTTAATGCCTTTCCATATGGAGGCAGTGCCTTGTTGTGCACATGGTGTTTGATTTCTTTTCAGTTATGAAATTTCTTACCTTCTGGTCTATGTTCTTTATTCTTTTTCTTTTTTATAAGGAAGAAAAATTAAGCTTTCTGGGACTTGATGTATTTATAATGCTGGAACTTTTCTTGTTTAGTGGGAGCTGCAAATATAATTATTTTATAACAGAAAAGCACGTTGCTATATGAAATTAGAAAGGTTTTGCTGGAAGGCCTATTTCTGTACTTAGAATAATAGTGTAGAATTACAGATTTGTGTAATATAAGAATTGTGGAATATGAAACAGCAGTACCATCAAATAATTTTTTGTGTGCTGGTTGTGATTAGGTAGATCTTTTCTCATCTAGAAATTAAATTAGAATTAATAAACATAAATGGAGTTGCCTGAACTGTAAGGTTAAATTGAAAAACTCATCTCAGGTTTACTGAATCTTAATTTGAATAAGGTTGCCCCTTTTCTCTGTTAGGGAATTTGATTTCCTCAGCCTTAACGAACTGGCTGGTATTCAGATGCTAGGACCTAAAATAAAATCCAGTGCACTAACATCTTTGGAGCTGAAAACCCACCAACCCATACAGCAATCCAGCAAATTTACTTTCCAGGACTGCATAACCTAGTAAACATCTCCTTTCCTAGCCTGAAAGCTTTCAGGATTTCTGTTATGAGGAGATAAGCACTTACCTAGATTGTATTTGCAATTGGATTTAAGGAGGGAATAATTTATACCTCAGATGAGTCCCTCGAGAAGCCCCAGACAGTCCAGAATTTAAATTACTGTTTCAGGCCGAATTCTTGTCCATCTTTCCATGCTCTCTAAATGACATCCAAAATGCTCAGCTCCTGTGACATGTAAGGGTGAGGACTGTATGAAGGTTGATGCCATGACAGATTAGTATTTCTTTTAGTACATCCCTAAATATAGCTCTTGATGGAATGATATTGGCCATGAAGAGAATCCCTTATAATTTGTGCTGCTCTTCATGGAGGAGCGTTCATCAGATGTGAAATGAGGACAGACAGTGTTACCAGAGTCTGGATGAATATTTCAGACATGGGTGCTGATCCTTTGGGTTTGAATTGTCCTGTTGGGAAAGGGGGGCAGCGTGGAACAGAGGAATTTTTACCTTTCTCCTGTAATTTAGCAGTATCCCTTAGAACCTGTGCAAAATCCAAACATGAACAGATCAGTGAACCCAAACACTGCAGCTCCCAACCACGGATGCACCACACCTGTGGTTCACATACTCATGTGATAAAGCTTTGAAAAGACCTCTGTGCCAAGCTTCTTATCCTTTTTCTTGTTGCTAGTATTACCACTGATGATTAATTCCTGTGTGCAACATACCACAATCTGCTCATACATCAGCTGAATTTTGTGTTTTCCTAGTACTTCGTCTCGTCTGGTATGAGTGTTCAATTGTTGGCCTGACTAAGCATCAAAACAGTTCCTGAAGTGATTGAAATCGGCTATGGTGCTTCAGCAGTTTGATACCAGGAGTTGTACTTCATCTGTAGCACCTATATTAATTCGAAATATCCCATCTGCAAATTAGCAACATAAAGCCTTTTAATTCATATTTCACATAAGGAGTGTTGCCAGATCCATCTCTCCAACAAAACACGGAGAAGAAGAGCTTGCTTTCATCAGTCTACTTACAAATGTTCCTAATAAAACTCAGTGACTTCAGCTTTAAGTTTGGTGGCACATGCATGTAAAGTTAACAAAACCAGCTGGGAACCAGACCCTTGTTGTTACTTTAGAAGAAAATTAGAAAGGTTTGATCCTGCTTAGCAGTGTTCACAATGTGCTAAGCACCCTTGTCTTGCAGGAACTTTAATGAAATTGAAAGCACTGAATTAACCAGAGAGCCCATCAGCCATTTAGCAGAGTAGAGCTGAGCAGTATTTGAGTGGTCAGATATCATTGTATAAGATAGTACTCCAACTATCAACAGGCAAGTTATATATCTGGAGTAGTACATGATGGCTTCATGCTTGATGGATGGATAACCTGTGAGATGATGAAATAAATGGTGAAAAAGGCTTTAATTCAACTTGATTTTGGAAAACTTATATTTTTTGATGAGCAACATGCATTATTTATCTAATTGCTACTTTAGTCCTTTTTATGGATACTAATTATGGTAATTTGAAAAGTGCATTGGAAAGAAATATATCCTGTTCATCCTTGCCATGTGCATTCTAGTATAGGAAGATGGAAACAAATACACCATTTTAGGTCAGGAACTACTCTGAGAATCTTGCAGCTCTCGAAGTTCTGAGAAGATTATTATCTGTAATCATTGAGTCAATGAGAGCTGATTCATTCTTAGGTAGCAAATAGATGATGCACTTCAAGGTACAGTAAGCCTTATAATAGAAAACTCAGATGTATTACATTATGTCCACACCAACATTCTTGGTACTTGGAAAGAAACTGGGGAGTTGAATTGGTGGATGACAGGGTGGGAGAAGGACTAGAACATCTACAATGGATCTTGAGCTTTAGAACCCAGAAGAGGTTCTAAAGCCCATCTGAATTTGGAAACAGAATACGTATTTTTAACAGAATATGTATGTGGTTGATAGTATATACACATCCTAATGTGCAGCCCAAAGGAATAGGAAAATGTTTGTTTGTTTGTTTTCTTTTGTGGAAGTATATTGCTTTGTAATTTTGTTTGCCATTTAAGTACCTGCTTCATCACTGAAAATGCGAGTTAGAATTGGGATGGTACAAGCTTTTCACTTAGGTGTAAATGCAGGCATATGCAAAAGCCTGTGCAGATGCTGTGTCAAAATATTTCAGATTCACACCAGCTCCCCCCATATTCCTGAGCTCTTGTGTATTCTTGGATTTAGCAACTTTTGAAGCCTTATTTGTGGTTCTGGGTCTAGCCAGGACCTCCTTCTAGCAGACCAACCTGGCAGTTACATACAGACCATGTGGCCAGATGTGCTTGGAGCATAAAAATTGATAATGTTCCCAAGACATCCAGGAGTTAACAGGCTGGAGCTGCTTTTCGTGACTGCTTCTTTGCAGATGCATAGGCATAGTCAGGACTTTGAGAGGAAATGCTTGGGTTTTGGATTAGTTCCCTGAATTTTCCATCAGTTCCTAAGGAGTTAGAACTGTACCTGCAAGAGGGGAAGCTATTTGTCTCTTCAGAAGCTTTGCTGAACCACATTAACAGAATAATTTCTGTCATACTTTTGTTGAGCTTTGGGTTTTTTATGGGCAAAGAGACTATAAATTCCTATTAAAAGAAGAATCATGTAAAAATGGAGATTACGCTGGAGATAGTATGACCAAAATTCTATGTGCTTGACAGTGATAAATTAGACCATTTACCATATGAGAAATTCAGTGAAGCAGTATTTCAAGAGATTGTCTACAATTAGTAAGTTCTACAAATTAATGAAAGCACATAGAAACTGGAGTGCAAAACTCAATAGAAAAAGAATGTATTTTTAAAGAAAAGCAAGAGGATATAGGGTCATTTTTGTATTTATTCCATGTATTCTCCTATAAGACAGGTATATCTGTGAGTGAGCAAGAAAATGTTCAGATTATGATCACTTTCATAATTTGTTTGAATTTGTCATAAAATATGCCAAGAGGAGATGCATGGCACCTATTGTTTCTAATGTTGGCAAGGCTAGAAAGGAGACTGCATTTTACATACTGAGGAATACCACTTCTGAGACTAATATTGAGTCTAATGCCTTTTCACACACTAGAAAAGAGAGCAAAAACTACTGGTAGCGCTTCCTCACATGCTTTGTGGTTTTGTTGTTAGAGACCCTCTGGCAGAAGTCATGCTAGCTATAAAAAATTGGTGACAGGGACTTAGCTCTTTGCATCACAAGCAGCAGAAGTTCTTGACATTTCTTGCTGTCTGCACCAGACATGCCTTCACCAGGTATTAAAAACTAACCTAATCCTGCAGCTGAACCTCCTGGGAGTTTGTATGCCTTAGGGAGTTCTGCAGTGGCAAAGAAAAACAAAAAGAATAAAAAAGCAACCAGCCTTAATTCAGAAATAAATTTTTCTTACTCTAAGACTATTGGAAACTTTTCAGTTTCCTTTATAGAATCACAGGATTATTTAGGTTGGAAAAAAACATTGAGTCCAACTATTAACTCAGCCAACAGTTATTAACTGTAAGTCCACTGCTAAAACATATGCCTTAATGCCACATCTCCATGTCTTTAAAATACCAGGATTAGAAGCAAAGTCTTTGGAATAGCAGGTTGCAATTTAGGCCATTGCCCTTAATACAGTGCTTCAGCTTTGTCAAAATTTTCACAGGGAACATGAAATTTCTGAGTTCTGTTACACCCTCAAGACTCTGTGGGTTGTGGTTCCTCACCTTTTACACCCTTCCCCACAACTCAGACTGGCAAGGACTCTTTACTTCTGGCATCTGGTCTGTACAATGATCATGACTGGCTTCTTGCTTGTGAAGCTTTGTCTGCAAGATAGCGTTTTGCTGTGGGCACTGTGCAATTGTCAGTTCACAATATGTTTTATAATACAAACCTTTTGCTACAAACCCACTAGTTACAAAAATTCCAGAAATGGTTTCATCACTTTTTTAGTGACCTGGGATTCTGTCTCCTACTGTTGCTACAGCGGTGTCCGCAGTAGTCACCGTGTCACTGCAGCAGCCGTGCTGAACAAAGGTACCATACAGACACAGAGATGCTGTGGATCTTCCCAGTGCAGTCATCTGTCATCGATGGCTTATCTCCAAAGCAGCACACGTGGTGCCTGAACTGTGTCTCATCCCATTCCCACCATCGTTTGCAGAGCTCAGCTGTGGTATTACGTGTCTAGCCTCAGCTCCCATTCTTCATTCATCACCCCTTCTTCCGAAGGCTCAACAGAGAGACACAGAGATAGCGGAAAAGAGTACCAAAAAAAAAAAAAAAAAGGGCAGGGTTTAGTTGCATTTTTCTTTTCTTTTAGGAAATTCCTCTGGAAAATTCAAAAGCAGACAGCAGGACCCACAGTGAACACACATATGCGAAGCACACTCCATGTCCTCGGTGTCCTTATGAAGTTCAGCTGTTGCCAACAAATACATATCCCACTTGTAACATATGAAAACAGATCATGGATCTGAGAGGTTATAAGACAGATAAGCTAAAACTCTGTATTAGTTATTGGATACAAATAAAGGAAGCTGTCTCAGAACTCTGCTATTTTCCCCATTTGCACCTTTTTTTTTTTTTTT
>VXAU01003995.1:61727-90917 GCA_013399695.1 Formicarius rufipectus
TTTTTTTTTTTGTTTGTTTCTATGAGATTCTCTGTTGCTGAACTGGTGATATGAGTTTAAATTAAGGAAAATCTGTACCTGTGTACTTAAGGTATAAAAAATCCATGTTATAGTTATTTTTGACACTTTGATCTCTTTGACTCAAAGCCCCATGAAATATCCAATTGCACTTCTGACTTTTTCCTACTGTAACAGTGAAAAACCACGAGAGTGTTCTGAACTTGAGGAGTTTTTACTGCTCATACTTTGCTAGTCATGCTCAATGTACTTAAAAATGAAGTGGTAAACTCATGTCTTGATTTTGGGGGATTTGTACACTAAAAATACAAATTTACTCTTAAATTTTGCTAGGAAAGACTATTTGGAACACTTGGAAATTAGAGCATCTTGTGCCAAAGATATTTGCAAACAGCCATGGCTGTGAGGTAATTATTTTTTAATTTTGATACTTACCTTACATTATTGGATTTAACTTGACCTGATATAGTATCTTGTGCATACATGATATGACATATACAGTTAAACTCAGTTCCATTTTGCATCTTGAACAACTGATAAAAGGAGCATGGCTTGTTTGTGAAAGATAAAAATTGCTTATCATTAAAAAACTTTAAATTATGTTTACTTTCATTACTTAAGAAACTCAAGAATTAAAACCGTCTTCAGCACTCAAAGCTATTTTTAAGGCTGACTCAATATATACGTTATTTTCTAATTTGATAATAGATATTTTGATTTGTATTCTAAAAGACCTTCACTGACTTGAAGGAATTTTCATTGACCACTGTCTGAAATTGTTGCCATTAGAAATTTTACATGTCTCAGCCTTTTCAGCTTGTTGACCTCTATTCAAAGTAAAGAATTTTTACACTCCTCTTGGTTTAGTTTTAAAGTAAGAAAAAAAGAAGGGAGAAATGCTAGCAGTGATAAATCTGTGTAAATTATTAGTATGTCTGTGTTTTAAATATTAATGCATAATATTCAGTCCTGAAGGATAGAAGCTTTATGGAATAAGCTTTTCTATTCTTTTTATTGGATTTCAATAACTAGCACCTTGCAGTTTCTCTGAATTGCTTTTTTGTAATCTGTGGGTACTCCAGAAAGTCTCTAGAGTTCACAAATTGCAACTGTCAAGTGTTTGCAAAAATAATATCCCACATAGATGGAAAGAATTAAATGTTCTGATGGCTGAGTTATGTCTCTGCAACAGGGTCTGTATAAAGGGATGCAGAAACTGCCAGAGACCTAGGCCAGCTTCCAAAACTAAGTCGATAAATTGTTCCCAAGAACTGCATCTCAGTAAGGATAACTTGATGGAAAGCAGAACTTTCTGTTTTATGAGCACATTGTGAAGATATTGTCCTTTTTTATTGGAACTCAAAAATCTTTATCCTAAGATTTTGCCCATTGATTGGGAGAAATTGTAAAACACTGGATTTACACAAATCCAGTTCACCACCTGTTAAGATTGACTGGATTCTGAAAGCAGAACATTGACTTCAGCTTTGGTTTGATCCTCCACACCACCTTGGTATGACTGAGGAACTTAAGGTACAGACAATGATAAGGAACTTATGTACTGACAAATGATGATGTGCAAAATATGAATAATTAGCTGGGACAATGCAATGTCAGGTGGTAGCACCAGAAGGCATATTGCTGAGAATTTAAATAGAATAATAAAATCTTAGTACAATATAGCCAAAGTTGCCTTTGTGTGATTAAACAACAGCAAAAAGACAAAAAAGATGCAAGAGAGTGGAAATGGTGATGGAGCAGGGGAAGGAGAGATTCGTGTCAGTAGATTTTCTTCCAGTTGTTCCTAAAAGGCTGGATTGCTCTTGCCTCTGCAGACTGGATAATTATTCAAGATCCAGAGTTGTTTTACCCTGTATCATGGACCACAGCTGCTTGTGCCATGTAGTCAGTGTTGGTCTTCAATTTATTTCCATATTTGTGCCATTTAAAATCTAGGAGCTGTACTCCAAGGACTCTAAAAGATTTGTACATATAACTGCAACATTTTTTGTAAGGTTTTTTAGGAAGTTTTAAGCAAGAAAGAAAATTACCCTGAAGTCCATATTTCCATCTTATTTCCCTGTTCTGTGACTTTGGTGTGGTCTGTCTAGGTAATGTGGGAAAGGAGCACAGAACCAGAGAGCTTTTCCTCTGTGCAGTGGCACCGTACATGGAGAATCCTTCAAATACAGATGGAAATTGTTCCTTCTCTCTTCTAAGGATGCTTACATAAGCTGTATAGATTGTAAAATATGCAGATCATTCATACGCAATCTAGTAAATTGCCAGCACCAAATTTGAACTTTTATTCAATAGTGGATAGTCAGAATAGATAAATACTTCCTTACCTTACTGCAACACAGGAAAAAGATAGCCAGTACTACACAAAATGAGGATAAATAGAAGGAACTTTGCTATTTTATGTGGCTGCACAAATTACTAACATACAAAAAAATCTTTAAAAGAAAGTTATTTTTTCTAATTTAGGGTCAATAAATAAAACCAAAAGAGCTAGTTTTCAAGTGATAAATCTCTAAAGCTTAGCATAAAATCTCAGAAAAGGCAATTTATACTGTGGGCTTCAACCATAATTTTCTTTCTTTATGTGCAAAACAGTCTAAGAAGTTTAATACATAATTCATGTATGTGAGTAAATTTATTTATTTTGATGGCATAGAACAATATTGTCTAAATAGAAAAGGATGTGAAAGCACAGCTACTCTGTAGTATCATAAGATAGCATTCATTATCTTCAAATGTATTCTCTGTGTGTTGTCAATGGATGATTTAATATAATGCAGCCCCATTGCTAGGCTTCTTTATGCCACACAAGCTTTAAAAGGCATTATCTGGCTAAAAGACAGAGATGGCCTTATTTAGAGCTCTACTTACTATCTGATCTCTGAAAGTGAAGGGAGAAAAAGCCCACAGACTATAGGTTTTTAATGCTAAAGGAAGATATTTAAAACCATTAATTTAAAGCTTAGAAATCTTCCACTGGTCATGGGAGGTTCAGATGATATATAAAGGGAACAATTTCGTAATTTAAATTCTTACCCACTGTTATTATTTTGTTAGCAACATTTTCAGCTTATTTCATGTAAATTCCTGTCTTCCTTATTTCACAGTGGACTAAGAGGTGCTTCAGGAATACCAGCAAGTCAAATACAGGCATCCAGGTAAAAAAGTGATGTTATATACCCTAAGCAAAACAACATTTTTTTTATAAAAGCAGTCCAAGTGTTTAAAAAAAAAGAAAGTCCGACATCTGTTCAGTGGATGTCACAGTAACACCAAAGGATTGGTGATTTAGTTTTTATCCATTTCCAGGGCTGCAACATCAGAAGTCCTCCTGCAAACTTTGAGAGCTCAAACCTCCAAGAACACACTGGGCAAGGTGGTGGAGATTGTCTGAATGGACACAGTACAAAACACCTTTTGTTTTAAAGACAGGGCATGCTGTTTCTCAAAGTGTTCACAGCTTCTCATCACCGAAGTGATATTTTGAGAGTCTTATCTACATTAGGTAGAACTCATCTGCTTAAGCTGTTTCAGAAAAACATGTACTGATGGCTCAAATCAGTTGACAGGGCAAGAAACTCTTTGGATGCCAGGCAGGGAAAAGCAGAGTTACAGGGGGATGTTGTTTACTGAAGACTAGAAGATATATTTTTTTTTTTTAAAGATTCTTGTGAAAGAATTATACAAGCAGGCAAATAGTAGATCAGCCACGTATTATAGCACCTGGCATGATTACATAAATTTTCACACTTCCCTAAAATTGTTGCTAACTTCTCAGATTTGTTTGATTGTCCTGCATGAAGGATGTTTTATGATATGCATCAATTGTTATTTCACACATAATAAAAGCAAGCACTGTTCATTTAAAGGGTTAAGATTTTTGTTATGGTCTCATAGTTTTGATGTATTTCATTCAGAATTTGGCTGAGCTGGTGTTATTTCAGGATCCTTTATTGAAGAAATTGTTTGCCCACAAAATGATGTGGTGTCTTGTAACAGGTCCATTTCTTGCTCAGTGCCAATTCATTGTATCCAGAAGCTGATGTCTGAGCTGAAAACACAGAAGTCAACATTATTTAAGGCTGTTTTGATCTCCATAACATTGTTGGCTGTAACTTCTTATCCCAGTAGTATTGTCATTGAGGGTACAGGAATGACCTGCTGGAGAATTTCCAAATAGGCTTGTGCTTGTGATTCATTATTCATTAAAGGAGACAATCTATACAGGGTTTTTAGGGTAGTCTAGTATGATGTGCTGCTTTCTTCCTCATCCCTTGTTATCTTTTCTGCTGATCAGAAACAGAGACTGAGTTTTCTGGGATACCAGGACAGCTTGATTAAAACAAAAGGCAAGAATATGAGCTTTAAAAAAAGAAAGGCCTTGTTTTACAATGAGAAGTTAGGAATATGTAGAACGACCTTAAGTAACAGAACTCAAGCCAAGAGCCATGTCCCCACAATGCAGATGTTTACTTGCTGGTACTTGCTCCACCTCAGCACCTAGGCAATAGCCAGAGGTGGTCCTGGAATGGCTTTTCTCATTGCCCTTGGATGAAGGGCAGAGACCCAGAAGGTGATACTTGATTCCCCAGGTGAAAAAAGCAAAACACGTGACTCTGAACTGACAAGGGCAGAGGAGGCGTCTGTTGGACAAATCTGGTAAAATAAACTAAATTATTTATGACAGTGATGAATATTGTGGTGTGAAAAGAATGAGTAGTAGGAAAAATATTAATAAACAAATTATTAAAGGCAGATGAAAGGAAAAAGTGAAAGAGATGAAGATATATTTCTACAGTTACTGAAGTTATTCTGGTGTCTCTGTTTTGTGTTCAAATGTCTCTATAACAGATATTTTAGCAAGGAGCTAACAAAAGATATTCCTTCTCTCATACTAAGCATCTCTCAGACAAAAAATAATTTTAATAAGTGATGTGAGTCAGCACTTTATTCACTGTCCAGACTTTAAGAAGACAAGGTACTCAGTTCTTGATTAGTCATATACCTAAGTTGAGTGGCAAAGGCATAATTTTAATATAAATATTTAAGGTTTGTGCTCTGTAAGTAGTGAACGATGCTAATGAATTTTGAATTTTTAATAATTTAGGTCTCATCTGAAATATATGGCATCTGTAACTGTTTGAAAACGTTTTAGTTTCTCGTATGCAAAGACCGTAGTTCAACAAGTTACTTATTCATGTGCATGGTTTAATGTGTGGATACTCATTGATTTTAGCTTAAACTTTTAATCTTTGAATCTTAAATGTGTTTAATTGCATTTCTGAATCAAGGCCAGAGTTGTTTAAAAGATACCTTAAATTTAGTTCTTTGGGGTACTATAACACTCAATTAAAATTTGTAAATAACTTAGCATGACATCAGTCATTACCCATTATTAATTTTACTGACAAGCATAATATAAAGGTGTCTGTACCAGAATTGGAACATGCTTTGCTTTGCAATGATTCCACTGTGTACCAGCCAAGGAGGAAATGAAGGTTTGAGGCATTTTCCTGTGGCAGTGTTTTCCACCATGACTAGGACACAGGCCTCTCCCACAACCACAATGTTGAAAGAGGGATATATAGGCTATAAAATGAGGGAGAAAGCATTCACAGACTCATGGGGGAAGAAAAGACAATTGTAGAAGTGGGATATGACATGATTTTCTTGGTTTGGTTTTTTGGTGTTGGTTTTTTCTTTCGTGTGTGGTTTTTTGTTGTTGTTTGGTTTGGTTTGGGGTTTTTTTGTTGTTTTTGTTTTGGGGTTTTTTGTGGGGTTTTTTGTGTTTTTTGTGGTTTTTGTTTGTTTGTTTGTTTTTTAAATAAGGCAAAAGCTCTCGTGACATCATTTAATCTGTAATTGTAAATAAACTGTGCATAGGAGTAAAGTAACCCTCTAGGGTCAGGCCTGAAACTAATCAGAGCTTATTTGAGTGAGGGGAGTTACAACAGAGCTTTTGCACATAGAGGCTTAGTTACTCAGAAATGTCTCCTCTGATGGAAAGCAAAAAAAAGAAGCCAACTTGAAAGATATTGTACCCTTTGACAGTCAGTACAATCCTGTCAGTAATTAAAATGGATCTCAGTATTGGTCATGTGACTGAAGTTAGTTCTGCACCAGATTCCTGGCTCAGTGAACAAAACTTGAGAGTGTGTCACTTTGAAGATAAAATAGTCTCTCTCAGGAAGTACTGTCAAAAGTCTGATGAAATGAAGTGCTGAAGTTTGACTGGTTCTTTAGTTGTGCTTTGACTGCAGAGTCCTTTGGGTTATTCTTTATTAATCTAAAGAAATCACACCTTCTGGCTATTTCACAGTTTGAATTGCTAAACAAGCCTGGCTGCTCGATTTCTAATTCCAAAGGAGTCCTCCAGATCATGTGAATGACCTCAGGCAGTATTGCTAGTACCTGGAAACATTCTCCAGATTTAGTTACTAGCACTGGAGTCAATATTACAGAGGCTTATTTGAGGAAATTCTTTGCATCCAGAAAAGTCACAATAGCAGTACTTGACTTTTTGGGGATCAAACTGCAGTTCTGGGCTCATTCCACAGTTTTGGACTTAATCTTAAATTCAATGATTATGATGTGCTCTTGATGCTATATTAGCATGGCATTGAAATTCCGGACTCTTCCAAATTAGCCATAGTCACCAGGTTTCTTTGGTGTTGAAGTATCTGCGCAGTCTCCACACGGAGACTGTGAAGGCTTCACCTTCCCACATGGAACTTCTAAAACCTTATATACAACAGGTATACTGAGTTGAAAAATCCTTCTTACAGAGTACAAAGGAGAAGGTGACTTTTTTATATAGTTTCTTACTCTGTGCCTCCGCAGAGACCTTAATTCAGTTGCTATCCCAAAATACCAATCAAACAATAACAATGGTAGTTGCTAATGATTTGTGGGGTCTGGAGAATCATCATGGGATTATTAGGAGAGATTTTTATATTTATATTTTTTTAAATATAAAGATATTTACTTTATATCACTGTGTTGACAAAAAGCTGCCAAAGCCAAGCCTGAAGTCGTAGTCCTCATCCTACTGAGTAATTGGTTGGACTTTTAAAGTTTTATTATTTCACTGATGTGCTTACTGAATGTTGAAGTTACTTAATGCTTTAGAATGCAATGTATTTTGTCTAGATCTATTCATCCCAGAAGGCAGAGGTTTTGATTTCCTCCTTTTTATGCTACTCAGTATAGAGTAAAAGCAGACTGGAGAAGAATTCAAGAGGTTGATGTATATATTCTCTTGAGAGTTTTTCATGTTAAAGACATTTGGCTCAAATTTCTTTAAAGTTCTTTTCTGTTTCCTTTTGTTTGGTTGGTTGTTTTGTTTTGGGGTTTTTTTAACATTTAAATTATACCGAGTAATTCTGCTCTAATAATAACTTGTCTGAAAATGAATGTTATTTTTTCTGTCTTTATTAGCAGTGATTCCTGATGTAAAACATTGTGGAAGGTGAGAGACTTGCAACACAGTAGATTATTCATTAGCTGTTCCAGTGAGAAGTTTGGTGGAAAACCATTCTAATGTATTGATTATATGTTTTGAGTAAAAGGAGTTTAACATTTTTGATAAAATCCTAGTTGATCTGAATATTTTTTTTATCCCTTTAAAAAGGATTTCTGTGGAACATCTTTTTTTAAAAGTAGTGTCTACAAGATCTCTCCATCCCTGCTTTGCAGGTTTGCTTCCCTAGAGCCACTGTCCAAGCCTTGGACCCTCCAGGTTCTTGATGTCATTTCAATGGTCTTTCATCCAATGTGTTGTCCTTTTGATTTCTTAATATCTACAGAATCTCATAGCTCAAACCTGCTTCAGTAGCACCTCTTAGTCCATTGTCCTGCTGGTTCAAGTCCTCCTGATGAAGCCTACTCAGAAGGAGTTTGGGGCAGTCAGCAGGAGGCAGTGAAAAGGTGCAGCATTTCAGACTCTTAGAAATCTGGAACAAATTACTCAAATCAAACTGCAAAGCCAAATTTTAGTCACAGTGTTGAGCCTGACCCGTCCTACCCAAATAAATCCTTAATTAATATGGATATTATTGTCAATGCAGACCTTGGTGTGTGGAGCCATCGTGGCCCACGATGCTTCTCGTAGGTTTGATAGTCTGCACTGCATCTTACAGTCCCACAGCTGTTGCTGGTACCTAGGCTGACTTAAAGTTTACATGTACATCTTTTTGCAATATAGTATAATAGTTGTATCCTGAGGCTGGCAAGAGTTTTCCATGGGAAAACATTGCCTAATGGAAATATCTGTTTTCTGTGATAAAAAGTCAATATTTTTCACTGAAAAATCTAATGAAAATGAAACCTTGTATTCTGGGAAAAGATCTGCAGGGCAAAACAAATTCTAATAAACTTTGTGACTTATATTAAAACATTTATTTGTTTCCCCTCCCTCTATTTCCACTCACTTCTTTCTCATTTCTCCTCATGCCAACTGTGCCACTTTAAGACCCTCACAGTCCCTTATCATATTCTTTCTTTCAGTTCATTTGTTATCTCCTCTGCCTGCACCAAACACTTCTTATCTCACTGTGTTTTCATGTGTTATCTCCTGCTACAAAATAAACCCTTCCATTTGCGAAAGATTTACACAATCTCCTTTTTTCTCAGTTGTTTCTGAATCATTACTTTTTGCTTATGATCTTCAGACTTACACCTTTGGCAGTAAACCCTATTTATTCCTTCATTTATTAGATTCTTACTGTCCCTTGGGTAATCCTGTTCTTTGCCTTTCCTTTGCATTGTAAATTCCTTTTGTATTGGTTCTCCAAGAATTTATAGAGCATCTGTTGCTCTGACTCTGTGCCTGGCTTTCTGTTAATGATATTTGAGCTGATTTATTTAAATCAATGACAAGTGAACAACTGTATGACCTTCAGACATGCTCTGAAATGGGGGAGTGAACATTCTGGATGATCAACAGTTTTCACTGGAGTCACCAGAAGACTACATTATTTTTTGTGTAAGGGAGGAATAAGATTGTGATGTTAAACTACAAGTTCATGAATCTTGATCCAAAAAAAGTTAATTTCATTTTAATGTCGCATTTGTGACCATTCCCGTGCTAAATCAAAGTCTGTTGGTATTGTTCCCGAGAGGAAATACTGCTTATGTAGATTCATTTTTTTCTGAGTATGAAAGGCCACAAATATTTCCAGAATGCTAATGACATTTAACACTGTAGTTGTTGTGTTGCATGATACACTGTGCTGTTATTTTTCATTTTATTCCTGTCCTCTTTTGCCTTCTTCAGAGCAATAGAAAATAAAATTAAAAATGTTAAAGCTTGATTGTCTTCTCAGAGGTGAAATAGTGCCTAGATGGAAAAGAATGATCTCCTGACTGAATGATATTCTGTAACTGAGGTGCTGAGAGTAATTCTTTAAAATCCTGCTAAAACAAACACACGACTCCCCTCTAAATTTCTTTTTTGATAACAGTGTTTTATGAAGCATGGAGCACAAGCTGCAAAGCAAAAAAAAAGTGATGTCTAAGGAAAATGTGTCTGGGGCTTGTTTCATTTGTTTGATGGCACTTTAGTACCTTACAGACATAGTTTTGACAGCTCCCATTTCCTTCCCACTCTAAATCCACTGTATTTTCATTTACTAATAACAGAATTTTATACTTTCTGTTGCACACTCCTGATTTTTCAGAAGTTGTTAGGAAAGGAAAAAATTATTTCACTAGATTTCAGAAATTATTATGACAAATGCTAAAATAGCATTTCAGGCCAAATTGTCTATTGCCGGTTTTTCATGGAATTACACAAGCAAAGAACTTACCCTGTTATAACTCCAGCTGTTTTGGATATCACAGAAATGACCAGTAAATGAAGTAGTGCCACCTAAGTTAAGACAGTGGTGACCTTATTAATGCAGAGTGGTTCTATAGGATTTTCTGACATGATTGATGAGCCTCCAAATTTTGGGACCTGCACACTGTTGACAAGCCTCTGAATTTCTCCAGCTGTATTCTTAGCAGAAGGCAGCTCAGCTGCAGCTTGGTTGTCACAGATTTGAGGGCAGCTGGTGGTTGGGAGAACATAGTTTAGCAAGCAGAGAGCAGAATATGCCCTCATAGGAGCCTGCCACCATTGCTGTGCTAATCAAAGTGCTCTTTACCTCAGGCAGGAGTTTGGAACCACAAATCCTGCACTAAGTCTATGGAAAACTACCAGTGGAACAAGACTTTAATCATAACATAGAATGTATTTACCAATCCTGCAGTACAACATATGATTTCTTATAGACAAATAAGTTATTTCATAGCAAGATGGTGCATTACCCAATTTAGCAAAATATACTTCTCATTCTAATTGATAGTATCATTAAGGATAATTTTTTTCCTAGTCAGATCTTAGAAGTGGAACTTGAAAATTAGAGTCATTAAATAAAACTTATGGCTTCATTTCTGGAGTGTTTGAAACACAGTGAGTGGTCCATGTGCCTAGCCATAAAGGGCCTAATTTTACTAGAAATGCTCTGGGCTATCCACAACACTTTCTAAGAGCTTGCAGAACACCCAAGACCTACATGAGTCTTGTTTAGGCTAACAGCAGGGAGACAATTCAGGTCACTAGGAAGAGTCCACCTAGCTCACCACTGACTGTTTTGCTTAGATCACTTGACTGTAACAGGACTGTAAACACAGAGACCTTGATACAGCTGATATACCTGTGTGGGCTCACAGAGATGACCTGCACCTGCCAGAGTGGTGGCTGAAGGCCAGGTGGACTTACTGTAGCACATGTATGTGACATCAGACACAGACCTTAATTCATGTGTAGATGCCTAAATTCAGATGTATTAAGCTGTGAGCTGAATGCAATCCCTGCTGTGCATCTCACTAAAACAGAAAACTGTTTCTTGAATACCATTTATGTTGCATTCTTTCCTTAAAAAGTATTTGAATAACTGTGACTAATGTTAGCGTTTTTTTTCTCTAAAAGTAACTATGACTAAGAATATTTATACCTGGTCTTCATCCAGGATGTCTCTGCTGTTCAGTGGATGAAAGGGCATCTCTATCACAGGAGAGAAGGCACCACAAACTGCCTTGATAGCAAACAGCAATGGGCTGAGAAGGTGAATGCCCCACCTCCATAGCATAATTGCAACTTATTTTTTCTCATATAGTTTACAGAACTTGATAAAACAAATCCTGTGAACATCAGATTGCAGATTTTTCTTCCCCAGAAGTGTGCAGACTATCCATATGTATTTTGATGGTAAATGCTGAATTTTTCATTTGACCTTTTGAATTTCTCTGGGTTTAACAGTATTTGGGATCCCAAGAAAACTATAAACCTTCACCACTTCAATGAGAAGGTTTCAATATTCTACTGAGTGTTTACATGAAGCTGTGAATGCAAATGAGACTATGGAGTCCTTGTTTGATGTATGCAAATTCTCTCCTCATGTGTAGCTTAATAACCACCAGTGTGGTTCTCCAGAGGTCAATAATGTGCTCTCATTTTGTGTTTGTACATCAGAGATACCATTGGAAATTTATGTGCAAAAGGAGGTATTTTTTTCTCCCCTGACCTTGCTATTGTTTCTAAAACAAAAAATAAGGAACAGTTTGTAAATCTATTCTTCCAGACACACCTGTCCACAAAGTCTTTTTTGAGTCACTCTTTACCATTACTAACCTTCACTTCGCTTGTATTTCTGGTTTTCAGTGCTAAAATGAATGGGGGTAATGATCTCCCTCACAAAGGCATGGGAAGTATTATTTGGTGTGCGCTGCTCTTGAGCAGCTCTTGCAGTTCTTAATGATTCCTTTGTAAATAGCAAACAGAATTGTTCTCAGTAACTTATTTAAGGATATATGATTCACATAATTCAGATGGTTTTCTTAACTATAAGAACTTCATACATTGGGAATAATTTAGGGACCTTGGTTAAAATCCTGCCTTCAGCTGAGTTATTTGAAGTTTTCTAAACAATTAATGCCAGGATCACATTGATTCCCCTGCTATCCAGGTGCAAAGCTAATATCTGTCTACACGAGATGGAAGAGAACTGCTGTGAGATTGCAGTGGTCTTGATATAACTCTGTGTTGACTAATGAAAAAGTCTTGGGTAATGAGAAAGTATCTGGAAAATATTCAGCGGATTCAAGGAGCACAGAAAGGTACAGGTGAGAAAATCCTCTTCTGTTGACATCTGCTGGTGTCACACCCAGCATGAATAAAGATTTGCACTCATTTTGGCAAGTGCAGTATGCCGTGTGACTGCTCTTTTGACTCACAGGCAGCTGAAACAGAAATACATGGCAGTTTTAATTGCTCTGCAAATTACCACTGCAAGTTATAATTTAAATATTGAGGTCTGTTGTGAGAGTGCTTCTCAGTGCTTTGGGTTTCAACACTATAGTAGACTAATTCTCTCTCAGGGAAAGAAAAAAGGCTATTGGACTCTAATACTTTTAAATATAGGCAATTCTCCAATAACTCTAATGGTGATATTCATTTATGTTAAACCACAACCCTGATTTTAAGTTTAATCATTTTAATTGAAGGTTTTATTTCAACCTAAACTCAAAAATCATCAGAAAGTATGGTGATTTCATTGACCCCACTGCTAATACTGAGTTTGCTTTCCTATACACCATTTATCATGAGGAAAAAAACTATATTGATGAAGTTTTGCTTGTTTATGTTGTTTTTAAACCCAATGAAGTTGTAGTTTGGCTATGTAAGGTGTTCTCTGTGAGTGTGCTGGATGACAACATGAGCACTTTCTGTGTCTGCAAGGACAGACTGTTTAGTTAAGTGATGCTACTTACAGAGAGGCAGCAGATTCTGCTAGCATTGTGTTCATTTGGTGAGAGACTGGGACCTTGTATGGCCTTTTTGATTTTTTGTTTTCTGGAGAGCTCAGGTGAATCTTTTCAGGTATTGTCTTGACATGCTTTTAAAAACAGATGGTTGGCATTGAGCCAAAGAATCTCTTCAACTGTTCCACAGCCTGCTGTAGCTATCTTTCTGCTAGATACTCATAATAATAGGAAGGCTTTTAATGTAAACAAATTTAAACAGCCCAACTCTGGGGTGCTTATAATTATTTTTGATTTTCCTGCCTTGATAGTGATACAAGGTATCTAGTAGCGTTTGAAACCCAAATTCAAACAACCATGCTGTTGTTTATATCTGTATCATCCTCAGATTTAGAGGGATCTTTTTTAATAGAAATTCCAACTGCATATTACAGCCGTTCCCAAATTGTTACATCATATCTGACTTTTTATGTTCAGGCTTCAAATTTTAACACTTATATTGTCCTGTCAAAACACTGTTGTCGTGAATTCTCATGGTGTCCTCTGTACCTGGTGACTACAGCACACTGCAAATATATTTGCTATTTGCCTGTTGCTTATTTGTGAAACATATGCCCAGTGTTTGCCCAATGCTCTGGCACACTTCACAGGAGGCAACATGTGGCACCTGTTTGTAGTTAAAGAAAATGTTGCTGATACAATCAGAGGCCGATTAAGGATTCCTTTGCTTCACACCCAAAATTCCACTGCCTGAGGGAAGGCAGGAAATAGATTGAATAACTTTGACTGAAAGCACCCTTCTGTCTACAAATTTCTGCCTAGCTGCTACATTGTACTCATTGAAATCCTTCCTCAGGATTTCCCAACATGCTGTTGTGAATTCAGGGAGTTAAGCAGCTGCCAGCTTCTATTAGCTGCTTTTGAAACTAATCATAACTTTCTCCTGCTGTACTCCTTTCACGAGGATTTCTGCTTGCCATTAATTATTTCCGATCACAAATTTAATATGATTGTAATATCATTGTTTTTAATCTTTTTTTCCTATATGATTTCACAATAATTAGTATGTATAGGTGCATACATAATTGATATAAATAACTTCTAATAAATTTACATCTTGCTGCAAGAGGATTTAATCTGTCAAGAGCTGTTGGTTTCATTCACAGGAAACATTTACCTATCCATCCCCTTGGGCTATGCAGGAGATACACTTTAGATAAAAGAGCAGCCTTTGTGCAAATAAGCTCAAGATTTTTCTCTACCTTGAGATGACACACGGGTCACTGTCTGCCTGAAGAATTCCCATGGACTTGTCGAAGTGGGACTTGCTGTCTCATTTTATTTAGGATCTTCTGCATGTCTTGTAGTCTCATTATCCCTTCTGTATGAGTCAGAAATAAAACAATCTGAGTTTTGACTTTCAGTTAGAAATTATTTGGCATTATTTTTATAAATGTGTATTATTTTCCTAAGGTTCTTCAAAGAAATGCAAATTATTCTTAGTAGTGGTGTTTTCACCACTAAATTTGTGAAATCCCTCTTTTATTTAGAAAGAGAATTTTTTTGCATGCAAAAAAATATTTACCAGGTAATTGTCTGTGGGACCAGCATGGTTTTATATATGAGGAGCATTGAGGTCAATGAAAGTTAGTGTAAGAAATCAAATCTAAACTGATTGCAACTTGTGTTCCTTTCTCTGCTTGGTTAACCGTCATTGTTGGGAATGTAGTTAGGGATTTTTAGAGGGTCTTTTGTTGTTATTACATTTTTGAGAGAAATATTTTTTACCTTGCAATTTCTCAAGTGAATACTTTCCCTATGAATATTTCTCTTACCACAGGCTTAAATAGCATGCTTTCAGTCTGATCCCACACTACCAATTCACTCCATCTGAATTTTCCAAACATAAGGTTAAATATTAAATCCACAGTATTATTTTTCATTATTGGCTTGAAGCGTAGTTGAATTAGATGCAATGAGCAAAGCTGAGCAGGCAGCAGAGAAAAAACTGTTCCTGAAGTCAAAGAATATGATGTACAAAGATGAAGGACAGAGAGTCTGCATTAACAAAGCCTGCCAGGAAGAGAACTTAAGACTAAATGAGTAGCCAATTAAAGCAGTTTGTTCTCACATAAAGACTAAATGCTATATTACACCGTTTGTCCACACCTTAAACACTCATTGGATTTTACAGGGACTTTCATCTGCAAAAGGGTAGTAAAAAATTAAGATTTTAATAAAGACAATAAATGAAGGTATAGTCATACTATTTCAAACCACTTAGGATCTGCATTTTTGGGAACAAGTATGTTATAGTGGCACACATCTTGTCCAGGGCTGGACTGCTCAGTACACAAAGAACATGGACTGCCTGCAGCAAGTCCAGGGAGGGGCCACTGATCATAGAAGGACTTGGAGAATCTCCTGTTCGAGAGTCTGAGGGAGCTGGAAGTAGAGAAAGGTGAGGTGGATCTTAGGAATGCAGGAAGGAAGGTTACAGAGAAGACAGAGCCAGGCTCTTCCCAGGCGTGCCCAGTGACAGGAGAAGAGGCAATAAGCACAGAGAGAAATGTGAGAAATTCCATTTAAACATCAGAAAAAAAAAACGCGTTTACTGTTAAGGTGTACAAAAACCAGGACAGATTGTCCAGAGAGGTTGTGAAGTATCTGCCCCTGGAGAAAAACCAAAACCAACCTGGACACAGCCCTGAGCAACCAATTCCAGCTCTTCTCTGAGCAGGGGGTTTGATGAGATAGTCTCCTGAGATGTGTGCCAACTTCATCCATGCTCTAGTTATGCAATTCTGTCACATTGGGCAATTTCTTGATGGTCATAAAAAGTTTTCTGGAGCTCAGATTTTCTCCAGCTTCTGCATGGCAGGATTAATTTTATAGTTTGGTTTTTTTTTTTCAGATTGTCATATACTGGTAGGAGAAACACCATTCAATAACTAAATTTTTTATACTTATTTTACAAATGAATAAATGGAGTGACAAAGAATAGAAAGAAATAGCACAGCAAGATAGTGGCCTACACAGAATTAGAAACCTGTCTAGGAAGTGTAACTTCTAGAGTCTGACATAAGATTACATTGATTTAATTGAAAATTACATTGTGTTATTCAGTATTTTTGTAATAAGGAAATTCTGATGATTATGTTGAATCCATCAGAAATTAAAATTAATAACTTTCAGAGTAAGTGATGTTGTGTAGAAGAAAAGATTTGTTCTTGTTCTTTGAAACAATGGTTGTTGAGGGACCCAGGAAGTTGAAATCACAGATGCAACTGAAATTCAACACAACCCAAAATCTCAAGACTCACTAGTGCTTTCAGAAAGTGCACTTTCTATGTCTAACAACCCCCGTTTCTGTAAACTAACACCATCACTGGAAAATAATGTGAAGAAAATGTTTGCATAAATATGAAGTTGGGCACAGCTGTTCTAAGCAAGCATGAAGCTAAAACAGCATAGGAAATGGAAGCAAGAAATTCTTTTATGTTTAAAATATGAGGCTACATAAGAAGAGCTTAATGAGAATAGTTGTGAAAATGAATTCATTTCAATACGAGCTGTTTCCTTTTTTGGATCTGTTAAGTTATGGTTTCATGAATATTTGTCAAAATTAATGTTGTGAAGCTGAGCTGTTGCTTTCTCTTGGAGAATAAAAACTTGTTTCCTTTGTGTTACATATTCTCTTTAAAACAATGAAGAGATTTCAATGATTAATATATATGGTGCTAAATTCTCATGCATAGCTTGATTCAGCTATGGAACAAGAACATTTTGCTTCTTGTGAAAAAGTAATGAACTGTATAAATATAGGAATCAAAGCTTAAAGTTGGCTGAAAATGATGAAGGGCTCTTCTCCTTGGAAACTTAATCTTTGTTCAGTTTCTTGACATTCAGATAAGAAGAGCCATCGGGTTTTTCCAGACTTGCTCAGGCAGAGTCACATCCATTATGGTCTCATGGAAAGAGCAATACTTTGTCCAGTTGTGAGGTGATGCACTTGGAAATAATACAGCTGCTATTTCAGATTTGAAACAAACAAAGCCCCTCATGGTTTACCACAGTAAAACAGCAAGGCAAAACCTTCATTGAAGGTAGTTTGCATATATATAAAAAAATTATGATTGATTTCTACATTCTAAGTACACAAAAAGTCTCAGATATATGTAAAGCCAGTATAATCATGTGTTAATTAAACTTGTAGTTCTGTTTTTTTTTCTGAAATGTATTTTCTTCTTGGCAGGATATTATTTTAAATTAAAATTATGCTTTCGGGCAAACTAATAGCAGATTTCCAGAAAAGGATAATTTGCCTTTACATAAAGAATTTTGAAACACGGAACAAATGCTGTCTTCAGTTTTAGATTGTTCTTAACTTTCTTTGTTGTTTGTCCTTAACTTTCTTTGTAATTTGTTACAGTACAACACAAACCACTATAAATATAGTTCATTAAAAAACTCTACAGCACAGAGGACTTGAGAAATGGATAAATGTCTTTCTACAAGATACTCCTAACTTGTTACCACTTTGGCCATATTTGATTTGTAAATTGTAAAGAATTTTGACCAGAAAATAGATTACAATGGTACTATTTATTGTGAAGTATAAATTTATTTGATTAAAGGATTAATGAAAATGTGAATTAACAAAACATTTTTAATGAAGTAATAAGGTTCCATGTAAAGCAATATGAAACTTAGTGAGTACATCCCAGTATTCTGGTTGAAACTGGTAGGTATTTGGGTACATGGTAAACATATCCCTGAATACTTGAGATACACCCATGCTGTAGTCTGATGAAATTATGCAAATTGTAGGATTTGTAATATCTTAAAATTATATGTAGAAAGGTAAGAAATTGTTAATATATGTCAGTCCATTATTTTAATCTGCATAGGTCTGATTTTGTTCATATATTACCTCTTAGAAACATGATAAAGAAAATTCTTTAGATGGTAACATATGCCACAAAGTGTCTGTAATTGTTTCAGCATAACTTCTGTGGGGTCAGGGGAGTTATTCTGCCTGTAGTAAGGGAAGGTAGCACTGGCCTAAAGCACAGCTCATCTAAGTTACTGCTGAATGGGCAGTCAGAGTTATGATTGTTTGCACTAATACCCTTCAACAAACACAACTCCATTATTTTTAGAGTGTTAGGACTTCAAAATGATGTCTTCTCTGTACAGTTACATGGGACATATATCTCAATATGTCATAAAATCTCAATGAAGACTTATTTCACTGTACTTTAAATACTTGGACAAAAGAAATTCTTAGGATTCTTTTAGTCAAATAAATATTTGCAATTGGCTTTAGTCCAATTTTTTTTTGTGGTACATTGGTTTAACCTTGAAAACTTGTTAGTAGTGTTGTTTATTCCTAACTTTTTTCCCTGAGGCAAGTAGATTTTGGCCTATGGAGATATTCCTGCACTGTTGGGAGCACAGGAAGGCTATCCAAAAACATCTCAAGTGTTGCTGCAAACCTTTTAAGCAATTAAACTCAGGGCCCAGGTTATATGTAGATACCTAAATCTAGATACTTAGTCTGGAGATCTATCTATCTTTAACTGTAAACAAATGAATAATCCCACATGGTGCATTTGTCTTGTATACACTTGATACTTCTCATCCTTGGAGATACTCAATAGCCATCTGGACATAGTCCTGTGAAATCTGCTGTAGTGGCCCTGCTTGAGCAGAGCTCTTGGACCAGATGCCTTCTAGAGGTCCCTTCCAGCCTCAACCCTGCTGTGAATCTGTGTGATTGTTTTGTTCTCACATCATAAGCAAATTGTAGTATTGAATGTTACCAAGATTCCATCATATTGTTTATGTGGCTCTTTTAAAAATTACATAATTAAGTTCAATACATACATATTTGCAAGGTAAGAGCCTAAAAGATGTCATAATGTAGATGAAACTGATCCAGCACTGAGCCCCTCAGTTGTCTTCATGCATGAGTCCTCCAAAACCAAATTATTTCAACCTGTTTGAGTCCCCCCACTACAAGATGACATTGTTCCTTGACTCTGGAACTATCCAAAATCAAATAAATTTGAGCACATCAGGGAGTTCTGAACATGAACTGCTGGCCTCAGCACTTTATCACAGCTAAATTAGAATAATAACATTTTCCGTCTTCTCAGGCTGCAGGAACTGTCCTGAGAACTGTATTGGACTTGACTCTGTTGAACAGATGTTGTAGTGAGATGATAAAAAATCTAACTTATTCCACAGACAAAAGGAACAGAAAAGTGTTTTATTTATATGAAGGGAATAACCACATTAAAACTGCTCAATGAACACACTATATATTTCAGAAAGTTGCTGCTGAACAGAGTCAGGATTAGGGTTTATAAAAGACACATCTTCAAGCTGGTATGTCAGTGGTTGCTGTAGACATAATGACCTGTGGAAAATGCTCCAGTGGGAACTGGGTGTCTGAGGTCCAGGAAACTGAATGGGTAAACCTGGAAGCTCAGAGAGACAACTTGAAAACCTGAGGCTGAGTGAGAAGTCACTACAGATTGACTGTTAGTGTACAAGAATAGTATCTGAACTCCCATCCCATGACAAGAGCTAATCTCTGTCATTTGATCCATAAGTGAGATGCCTCCATCCGTGGAGAAAACAGTTTGAAGTGTAGCCTTTTCCAGATATTTTTTTTTATAGAACAAGTAATCAGGACCTACTGCTGTCATTGTAAGGAAATAGTAGTAGCATGATGGCACCTGACTGTCATAGGCAACTGGAAGTGTGTGAACACCTCCTAGGATGCAGGAGACCTCCTAGGATGCAGGAGAGCTGGCTTCTGCGGCTTCCACTCACGTATATCCCAGGTGAGAGCTTCAACAAACCATGGCAGGCTGATGGAGGTGGGCACCCGCTCCCACACACCCTCTGCCCATCCGAATGTGACTGAACTGAGGGAGCTAAACAGAGCCTGACCCTGCAGTTTGGTGTCCTGGACTCCACAGACACAGGCAGTTCACATTAGTCTCTGGTAAAAATGTAGAAACTATCCAGAGACCAGGCACCTAGACTACACCTTCTTGGTGATTTCCCTGTGTCCTCAGATGGATTCTGCTGCTCCATGCCTTGTCTTCCGTGTCCTGTGTCCCTGCAATGCTGTCCACACAACAGCAAGCCTGGCCTGCAGCCTGCTGGTTCATACACTATTGGCAATTAGGCTTTTGTTCACCTTAGGCTAAGGAGGGAGTTCAGCCCAAAGTCATCTTTATCCCAGGAGAGTGTTCTCTTGAGTAGATTAGAAGTTTCTTCCTCAGCTGGTGAAATAATTTCCATGCACATTTCCAGACATGTGACCCATAATGGAGCTGGTGATGCTCTGTGATTTAGGAAATGTTACATATTGACTGAATCCAACACTGAAGAGCTTTCTGGCTGAGGTCTTACAGAGAGCTAGAGCATACCCATTCAGCTCAGGTCCCAGTGCAGTGCAAGGGGAAGAGCATTTACGTGGTCAAATGGGCAGCTCTCAGCACAGGCAGGGTACAGCCCACCAGGGACTTGGAGAAGCCTTTTCTAGATCTGACCCATACCTGAATAAAATGCTAAAATTATTTAGTAGCTTCTGTGAATAAATTCGTGCATTTAAATGATAGGAAAATGATGGGGTTTTAGGCAGAAAAGCATACACTACTCTTGTTTTAGTGCAGCATAAGGCAAAAGCTGAATGTGTTATGCTAATGGATTCATGTACTGTTTACATTTTATTCGTATTATTTTGTTGGTCCTTAAATGCAAAAATGTCATTATAAATATTTTAGAAGTTTTCTGCTTGTAAGTTCTTTTCCCACAGCTGGTGGTCCATTTTGCCAATTTGGATTAAAGGAACTTCATCAGTTGGGAATCTAATCCATTTTAAAAACAGAGTTTAAAGGAGAATAAATTGCAACACCTGTTAATAACCCCCCCCTGCCAGTTTCCCTATTTCTTTTCAAGATCTTTTCCCCCTGCTTTTCTCTTATTGTGCCAGGGTTTGTTCATTCAGTCACTGCTGTGAAAGGCAGCATTGCCAGTGACTTTAGGTGCAGGTTTTGAAGCTCCAGAGGTATCTGCAAGGCTCGGTGTGCTGTGGGGATCTGCAGAGCTGCAGCTGTGTTGTGTGATGCACTGCCTGGAGCTGCTGTCGGGCCACCCCCTCACACACATCAGCATTCTCATTTCAGCACTGCAGAGGTTGCTCTCAAGAGAGATTTTGGCATTATCTTTAAATCAGTGAGCTCAGTCTGCAGGTGGCAGAGCAAAGCTTGGGGCAGGCTGGTTTGATGTGTGTGCACCCTTGGAGAAACGGTGAGCAACTGAAGGAACTGACTACAGAGGGAACCAAACAACTGTGCCCAAATGATCAAAATATGCCCAAAGCCATAAATTAATGGGAGAGGAGGAACAGAAATGCTCATGAATAAACTGATGGCTTATTTTGTGTGCTTGTAAAATTCACTTTATAGCACACAGACTCCCAACTGCATCATCTTCCATGAGATACCCAGGAAACTTGTGAATGAGAGAGAACTACCAGCAGATGGGAAGCTACTACGTTAAGCTTACACAGAGTTCCCTGTCAGTCTGACTCATCCACCCACCCACCTGGTCCATGCTGCTAGCGGGGTCAGACTTCTGAGGCACTATGCCTTCTCTGCCTCGTAGGGATTCCCATTCTCATAGCAGCAGATGGGATGCCTCCCCGGCAGACCTGCAGGTATGCTGGAATGCCCTTCCCTGTTCTGCTCCCTTCTCTGCTGAGCCTGTCCTGGGAAGCTGAGGCTATCAGGAATGGCAGAATAGCCAAGTAACAGGGCAGAACCTAGGTAGTTGATAAAATCATCTGATTCCTTTATCATTAGTATATTAGATTTACCACCAATTACCTATCAGAATATGTTCTCTTAATCTGCCCCTCTCTCTTCACACACATGTACACATAACCTTTTGGTAGCCAGACCTCCTTCCTGTTTATTGCTTTGGAGGCAGGACAGTGGCTGTAATTGCCTGACATTCATTCACAACTCCCAAGATCTCCAACCACTACCATCAGTTCAACCATTCATCTCCTAAAACATCTTGCAACAATCACTTCCAAATGCTTTCCAAAAACATGTTAGTCTTCCTCAGTATACAAGTTTTACAATCATAAGCCTTGGAGGATAATTTTCTTTTTTTAACCTCAGGCATGACATCATCTAACTTTTCCTGTCGAGATTTTTTTTCTCTAGGACAGAAGAATATTTTTATTTGTCACATGTATACCTTTTCCAGTTTCATTAATATAAAGGTCTTCATAAAATGACTTTTATTTTTTCCAGATCATCTCAGGTAAGAAATATTTTCTGTCTCCTCTGACAATCAGTAAAACTCTGATCTTGGGATGCATAAAAAAAATATGCCTTCAGCACTAAAGTAATGATTAATTTATGCAATGTTTGAATGATTTTCATCAGTTAGCAGATACAATGATTTGATTTTCCTGTATAATCACTTCATCTTAGCTATCTCACTTGCCAAAAAAGCCTAACAGATATGATGTGAATACTATTTTTTATTAGAGTAAATTACTTTGTATTCAGATTTTTTACATTTGATACTTGTTTACTTTAAGAGATAATTCAAAATAATTATACTTTATTTTCATTTTGAAGTTTCATTCTTTCAATGAGTCACTGTTAATTCCCTAATGTGATTCAGAATCCAGTCTGCCATTTTAAATAGCCAGCTACTTCAGAAGGAGTGTGAGTGCCTAATTCCACATTGAGCAATTCAGTCTGTCTACCACAATTCTGTTGTTTTCTCCTTTGTATTCAACAGAGGAACTTCTGAGGATGTACAGGATCCAGCCTGCCTCATTTAAATACTCATTACTCTCCTTTGACTGCGTGGGGTTTTTCAGCACCTTGAGTGACTTACTCAGATTTAGTGCCAATCACCTTCGCTAAAAGTAGAGAGAAACAGTACAAATGTTAGAGAAATGGAGTTGACATCCAGTCTGCCCAACCTGTTTTGGCAGTGGATAGTTACATGTCAGCAACCACGTTATGCATTTTGATAAGGATGCTTTTCAAACCGTGGGAATCCAAGGGCTTTTAAGGAACCAGTGAAAAGGAGTAAGAACAAGACAGCTAATTGCCAGTAATCTTAAAATCACTAGGCAGATCCCCACACTTCTGTAGGAATTAAGGTTATAGTCATTGTTCCCTGGAACTTTTGTGTTTTATGTTATATTATTGTTGCCTAAAAACCTCAAGCTGGCCCAAGAAGCAAAGCCTAAATCTTCCCCTTTTCAATGATATTATGTGCCCAAAGTAATAGGCTAAAGGCAGACTTCTCCGGTGTGCTTTCCCTCAGGACCATGTCACTCGCCTCTGGCTGCTTGGGGTAGCTGTCCTGCTCATAGCATGCTCAGGATATTCCAGGAGTGGATGCTCATAAAATGCTATACCAATTTGCAAATACAGGAATGCTAGTGTCATCAAATCACCATATATTTGACTGATTAAATTTAAGCAGGCAAGGTATTGTCTGACTAGCAGGGGAAGTACCTAATGAATTTTTCTGAAAAGCAGACAGTGGACCAACATATAGAAATTCAAGTGGGCTGTAAGGGTTCACCTCCATGCTCAGACAGAGACTTCTCCTTGTTTTGTCCTTTAACAGAAATAGATTCGTGCAAATGGCATTGCAAGTTTTAAGCTGGCCTTCTGAACTTGACATCTAGGAAGGTCAGGAGACAGCTGAAAGCTAACATTGACATAGTTCACACCTTACCTAACACCTTAATTAGGGTGTAAAGCCCACACCCTGGCTGATAGTTGACCTTTCTGTTATCATACTTCCTGGCAGAAGGCTAATCAATTAGGATGCCAGCCCCAGTTCAGAGGTGATACAGGTAGTGTTAGTGTATTTGGCTAAACAGCTAATTCCTTTGTCAGCTTTATACTGTCTGGTCCTTCTGACCCTCCAACTCTCCTAGAGCCCTGTGTTGGACCTAGAGGAGGTAAAGCACTCCAGGTAAAGAGGGAGCATCCTGGGCCAGATGGGGAAGGGTTGCATGTGGATGTCTGTGAAAGAGCAGAGGCTGTGGAGTGGGTTTTGTGGGGTTATTGTTGGTGGAGTTAATTTGTGAGTAGTGGAGCTCTATGAAGAACTTAGGCCTGGAGGATGTGGAATCAATTGCCTTGTATTTTTGGGCGGAGGGAGAGAAGAGTTTCATGATGTGTGCCAGGAGGCACAATCTTTTAGCAAGGTATGTCATTTCATGCAGATTGAAAAACATTCTTTTTTTGTTAGAGTCTACTGCCAGATGGAGAGTCCAGCAGAGGGCTGTGAGGAAAGGCTGAGTGAGCTGGGCCTGTTTAGTACACACAGATACAACTGAGAGGGGAGCTCATCAATGTATACAAATATCTTAAAGTGGGGTGTTGAGAGGATTGGGCCAGATTCTTCTCAGTGCTACCCAGTGATAGGACAAAGGTCAATGGGTACAGACTGAAACACAGGAAGGTCCATCTGAATATGTGGGGAAACATCTTTACTGTGAGGGAGACAGAACAGTGGGACAGGCTGTCCAGAGAGGTTGTAGAGTCTCCTTCTCTGGAGATATTCAAAGCTGCAGTGCTGTGGAACCTGCTGTAGGCGAACCTGCTTTAGCCAGAGGTGATCTCCAGAGGCCCCTTCTAATCCCAGCCATTCTGTGATTCGGTGCCATTGCTGGCACTTAGTGCAGTGCAATTATGTTCTTGTTGCTCCTGGGGTAGCATCAAATGCTAGAGTAGTTACCCATGTATATATGATGAAATGTATGTAAAAATTTGCCAAAAGTGTCTCAGCATTGCTCCTTAGGGAAGTATTAATTGGAATGATAAGGTAATAAAAGGTGTCTTTGCTGCTGAGTTAAACATAGTATAAATATTGAAACAAACAACCCCCCTGCTCAGAAACATCATAAAGCTTACCCAAGAAGTGAATATCCTCTTCTATTTTACAGTCTTTGTTGAAGAGAAAGCTTTGTTCTTTTTTCCACGACAATCAGGAGACTTTTATATTGCATATGTCTCCAAAACAACATCAAGAAGAAATTAAGTCTTGAATAGTTCATAAATCAGTTATTCTGAGTCAGATTATGAATGCATCTAAATTTAATTGTTTTCAGGATGTGCTTTCAAGTATGTAAAGACTTCTGGTTTTAAAAAAGAGTACTGTACCCTTTTTTTTCCCCTAATAGAAAAAGTGATGGAAAATTTTGGACATCAAATTCTCTGGTCGGTATCTCATTCTGGAAACTATGTTTATAGAGGCTAGTCACAGAAGTAAGTAAAGGACTAATTTTGTGGAAGGATAATAACTTTGATTTGTAGGTTACATGTATTTTAATTAGATCTCATTCAGGAATGGTGCACTTAGGCAAAAATCTGTCCTGGGGCTTTTTGCTTCCATTCCTCTTATCCCTACCTGCTTTGTGCTGCTTTTTGATTCTTTGTGTGAGATCATAGTGCACATTCTATCAACTTCTACCTATTTGAACTCTTCTTCACCAGATAACTGCAGGAGTGGTCCTGATCCCCGTCATGATTCTCCTGGTGTGTCACAGCCAGGGAAATGCTTCTCTCTCTGTTGAGCTGCAGTAGCTGTCATAGGACAAGGAAAGAGAAATGGTCTTTGCCATTCTTCCAAAATGTAAATTGGATTCTTTATCATATAAAGTCTGTGCATCTTGGGGGTGCTCTTGGTGGCAGAAGAACATTCAAAGAGGACTTCAGCATCTGATCTGGTCTGGGGTGGGGAAGCAGAATAAGGTATAAGTACCTTTTGGTACTATACTCATTTAGAAGTGCTAGCATCATCTTGGAAACAAATGTGATTATGAATCCATAATGTTCAAATCCTGCACCTAACTCAGATTCCTAAGAAAAAATTAGATAAGTGTTGTGAGTTTAAGGTACTTTCCATGTGTTCAGTCTGTACTGGAAGAACTAGAATACAATGAAAAGCATTTTAAATAACTAAGTATGGTGTCTTCTTACACTTTTTTTTCTAAGCCTGTTGCTACTCATGTTTTTAATAGAATTTTTAATGTGGTGTAAAGATTTGATTGATGAAAGGACTTTAAAATCACTGCTTTTGTGTATTGAAGGATGGACTAGAAAACTACAGGTGGTTAAAACTCAAGTCCCATTTTAGCCGCTTCAAGAGTTGAACTGTAGTCTGTTATATAATGCCAATCATGAAAAGCCTATGAGTTCTTAAGTATGTTCTTTGATACTGTCTGACAGGTTGTTTCACTGTACAGAGGCTCCTTCACATTCATACACCCATCTCTTTATACTAGAACTCTTGAGTGTAAAGGGATTCTCCTCACCGAGGAGTGTGGGGGGAATCAGGCTCCTGGAAAGATTCCAGGTTGTAGCAATTCCCTTTTTGTCAAGAGCTGCTGTCTGTGGCTCAGATTTTTCTTGGTTTTTTTTCTTTTATTTTTCACCTTTTTCATTTTTTTAGACATTTTACTTTTAATTACATGTATTTTTTGCTTACAGATGGCAAAGCCGGTTGTGTTATTGTGGTACATAACAGACTTGGTGAAATCCATCTCTTTCTCATGGCATTTATGTGTAATGTGTGCTCAAAAACCTGTTATTCTTAAGGAACAGAGAAATTTTTAATCTATTCACTTTCTTTAAATGTTTTTTACCCATCTTAGTTCAGTTGGACTAAAAATTTTTCAGACAGGAACCAGTTCTTACCTTGTAAGAGAGTCTTGTACTGAAAGTCTCCTGATCTTTTTGGTCACTAGTATGCAACAGCAACAAGAAGAAAATGCCTTAATTGCATTGGTCTTCCTGCAAAGCCTGCTCAGTAAAGTACCTGTTCACTCTTAAATCTGTTATGTAACATCTCATAAAGAATTGAGTGTATTCTTGGGCATATCTCATAAATTATTGCTGTCCTTGTTGAACATATAATACTCCTTAGCTGAGAAAGTTATGGTAATAAATGCTGTTTATTTTCACCCCACAATACATCAACACTTGAAGAGCAGCATAAACTTCAACATCCCTAAGTATCATGTGGGAAATTCTAATATTTGAAACTTTGCTTTGCCACAAGTGGAGATTTAAGAGTTTCTCAAACCACAGTTGCATCTCTTGCTACTACTCTATTGCTTCTACATTCTCCATCTTTTGATATGTAGTGCTTGCTAAGGTTTTTAAATTGGAAATAGAGCTCAAAACTAATGATACAGGCCCCTAAAATGGATATGAAAATTATTAAAATTATAAAACTGTTTTTTGAGCACATTATTTTCAACTTCAACTTTTTGTTATTTTTCAATAGAAAGCAAAACATATATTTAGACAGGAGGCAAATATTAACAGTTCCCAGTTTTCTTCCTTGAACGTGTCTCCTTCCTGTGCTGTCTCTGCAGTCCTTGTAAGTTACTAAACTTGTAAGTCCTTTTTCTGTGCCAGAACTATCCTCTCCTGGGAACTAAATCACTCCCAGGAATTGCTACTGTATACAACATGTAGTGGTGTATACATCTGACATACAGAAATTGAATGTTTGATCACTGAGCATTCAGCTGGGATATTTCTATTGTGAATAGTTTATAAGCCAGAAGGTGCCAATTTAAAATTTTCAAGGAAGTGCAAAACTTTCCCATGTCTCAGTGCTTATGTATGAATGTGTAACGTGGTCTAGTTGTTGACTCTGAAATATTGATTTAAAATGAAGTTATTCTGTTCTAGAAACATATTTTCCCCGGAGACACAAGTAGATTGGAATAATCTCATGAACTCTGTTTCATTCTGTATTTTAGGGATGACTGCAGATTCTTGTGAATCTGAAAACTTTAGTAATTGCATCAAACTCACTATTTTTAATTTATTTTTACTTTTATATAGAACATGCTGGTAAGGGGTAACAATGTGTAATTAAATTTCTGCTATCTCACTCTAATTCATCTTGTTGGTATATTTAATTTTTTCTGTATTCACTGACTATGCATATCATATATTATTGCAATTATGAAAAAGTAGACAATGGTGTTCCTTAGCAGCAATATAACATCTTATTATTCTGTTTTAAATTGTGTCAATTGACAAACAACACTCTTGCATAGTGCTCATAGCACTACAGCAAGCAAAACTTTAAGAATAAATAAAAAGCTTCTGTAGAATACGTCAAACTGAATTTACTGAAGTCCTTTAGGAATAACAAACTTGTTCATAATCCTTTAAATAAAGAACTGGAAAAGAGAAATGCAAACAATACATGAACTAAGCATGGAATTTATGTTACAGATGTAATTAGGTTGTTCTGTTCACAAATCAGTTCAAATAAATTCTTTAAACTATTTTTTCCCCACAACAGAAAGTTTATTAAAATGTTAAGAAAATGGACTGCATCTTTGCTACAGAAAATGCCTGCTAGAGACTTTGCAATCTTTGCAGGTCTTTGTACTGAAGCAATGAACTGGGAAAGATTGATTCTTCTGCACAAACATTGCTACATATCTAACAAATAATTCAGCTTTTAAAAAAGTCTTCTAAATGTATTTACCTTTTTCAGTACTATTAGACTGGAACACATCTTTTGTTATTTATAAAGCATCATATACATCTGCAGCACTAAGACTTTTATTAGTAATTAGGTCAATAAAATTCCAGTATAAAATTCCTTAATTATCCATGTAAATGACAGATTAACCCTCAGAAGAAACCAGATAGACTCATCAGACCTGTAATGCACACTCAAAGGAAATCTCTAAAATTGATCAGTAGTAGACCTTGATATAGAAAGCTTGCAGAGATCATATTATCAAATCAATCTCACTTTTTCTTTGCTTAAAATAATCTAGACAAGATTTATACTTGCCATACACTGCCTTTAGGCTTAAATTGTCACATTTCTTGATTGGACTTGCCTTTATGTGTGGAGTTTCCCTTTCCCATTTAAAATGCTTCGTCTGTTATGCATAGATATACTTTAATAATAGAAATTATACTTAGCTCTCCATAATATTTTTTATGCATTGTTGTTCAAAAAAAAAATAAAATTGCTCTGAGTGGGCTCCTTTGAGAAGCCAGTTGGTTCTCTTCTTTATCCCAGGACTTTTCTTTATATCTAAGGAAATATTCTCTGTATCGTGTGGCTAGGCATTGTCTTTGCCAGTGCTGTCATCGTGTGTTGTTCCCCATGTCAGTCTCCCTCATTATTATTTCTTTTGCAAAGCTCTCCTTTCAAGTCAAGTGTTGTTCCACTTTTAATGAAGTCTTGACCTGGCATTTACCTTGCCAGACAAGGTGAGAACAGAAA
>VXAU01003995.1:90941-124962 GCA_013399695.1 Formicarius rufipectus
AGAACAGAAAAGCAGCTTTTTTTTTTTTTCTTCTCCTGAAATTGGCCACAGATTTCCCTCTGAGGTTAGGATAGTCACAAGTGTATTGCATGTTCACGATGCTCAGATAGATATTTTCTACAGTAGAAATTTGGGACTGTGTTCCTTTGTCATCATTTTGATGAGATCAGCTGTGATACTGCCACTGTTAGTGTAAGTGCTCTGTGTGCACTGAGAGACAATTAGGTTGTTGTTGGGTATGCTTCTTGTTTTCTCAGCACACTTTGTGTTGTTAGGTTTTTTAATTTATTTTTTTTTTAATTTCCTGAATTATGCATATATAATCATGATTTCCCCCTCAGGTATTACTGTTTTTTTATTAGTTTTCATATTTGGATCTAGCAAGGGACTCCCACCTAACCTGTTCTTTATCATCTCTGGCAATTGGTAGAGAGAGCATTATCTGTTGTTGCTTGTATTTTATCTGTCTGTATTTATATCCTGTCTTAATTTGCTTTCCATGTTGCCTTTGGGTATGTGACAGAAGATCTGCTTCTATTTGAGAACTCTCAAGAATGTGCTTTCTGAACTTATATTATTTGATTTACCTGAGATTGTCAAGTGGCATTTGATTCTTCTATCAAAATACTGTACTCCTGCAACTTTAATTTGGATGGAAATATTGCACAGGTTCGGGTGATAAGGAGTGCATAAATTTATGTGCATAAACTAGCATAACAAAATATATTATTGCCACACACTTTGTTTATGAGCCTTAGGACTTGAAGAACTTTCATTAATGTAGTTAGTTATGTCTTTGACTTCCTATCCAGTGATAGAAATTTGGCTCTGTTTGCCATTGGAAAATTAAAATATTATAGAATAGTAGCAAATTTGTCTTTTATTTCATCCAAGAAACAAATACTTAACACTGCAATGAGATGACAAACCAGTTGTTTTGACATGAATCCTGATTAAAAAGTTTATCTAAATATGTGAATATTTTAGACTTAAATAGCATGAAGGGAAACCACTTCAAGATGATAATAACATCCCTTGGGCTGTGAGGTTGGTTCATTCTATTGCAGTTAAAGTAGCTGTTGGAGCAGCACAAAGACCAGGCTTGAAGAGCAAACTGGGACCAGACTTAGCACAAACAATGGCTTTGGAGTCACTGTAATAAAGGGCCTATGGATCATGAATTTATCATAGTTTTTACTGTCATAAAGCTTCACTTGGAAGTAAGAGTGCTCCAGTCCTCTTCTCATTCCATGTGCTTGCCAAGTATGTACTTTAGTAACTGAATGTGTTTTGAAACCATTGCACTTGCACAATTCAAAGTGCAACAACATGACAGCTTGGCCACTCTGTCAGAGCTGATGTACATATGTGGGTTTGTTAAGCAGACACAATGAATTTGTGTCTTCTGCTCATTAACATGGTGTTTAAATGAGGTCCTAACATGTTAAGAACACGTTATTAAGATGATGTGTGCATTCTGCAACAGCTTAATTCTGGCTACTTTATTTTGTTGTCATGATTGGCTAAGATGCCAGGTGATTTTTCTATTTTTAAACATTGTGCCCTTTTGATAAATAGAGGTAAAGAGGAAGCACTGCTCATAAAGTGGAATAGAGAAGGTGAAATGAAGGTCGTTGTGACTCAAACTGCAAAATAAACTACTACTCTGCCAGACTGACATGTAGACAACCATCTTCTTACAGAGAAGCCCACCTTTCTGTGAATATCTGGGGGAAACTTTCTTTACTCTTTTTTAAGAATAAAATAAAGTTATTTTGACATGATTGACGATTAAAAATATATTGAACATATCCCTATTTTGCTACCTGACTTAACTACACCTTGAGACTTGCTAAAGTCTGTTTTCAAGTCACTTACTCTTGCTTGCAGTATTTTCAGGGAGAGTCTTGTGTTCTAGTTGTAATTCCTATTCACTGGCAAGTCAAAACACAGTGCCAGCAATCTGCTTTGCAACCTGTCAGCTCTCCAAGGTTGTCTCTACTCATGCTGGTTGAACAGATTTTTTTGAGACAGTGTTTTTGGGTGTTGGGTTTTTTTTCTCCTTTTTATTGTGAAGTCGTATTCCCTTTCACTTCTTCTGTTGCTTTCACTTACTGCTTTTTTAGCTCCCCAGTGGTAATGCACAAAACTGGAATCTGTGAGTTGGAATTTATGTGTTTCTGAAGTTCTGGAAAGCCTAGGAGGATTTGTGGTCAGTCTGCATTTCATGGAGGATTCACATGTCTATGTCTTTCATCCTACAATTACCATAGTACTTTTTTATCAAGAGAATTTTCATGATCAAAAGTGTGATTCTTTGAGAGACTATGGGAATGAAAGTCGGTTTCACCAAGACAAATGCTTCCAATGCACTTAGAAAGGATTGTCCTCAAAGCTGCCTTTGGACCAAGTCCCAAACTGACATGGAGTAAAGCTGGGACTGTCACTGAGCCTTCAAAAATTTTAAAAAGTAATTGTTATGACGGAAGCAAACAGAAGAATATGGAAACACATTAATTGAGATGTACCTCTTTTTAGGTGAGCATTTGGTATACTTTGTTCTTTTAAAATTTTTCTTCATAATATTCCAGAGACCTCACATTTAGTGTCAGGTTCTTTTGGCTTTAGTCACTCAGGGTGCAGGCTTTCTCAAAGGCTTGTGGCACGGTGATGTTTGTTACTTAAAAAAATTATCACCAAATTAATTCTGATATTATTTTTTTTTTATTTCTTGGCTAACCTGTAAAGCAATGAGAGCTACATGTGCACACAAACCTAAATTAGGTCACATAATTTCCTCTTCACTCAGTACTAGATGTTAGAGTGAATCACTGGTGCTCTGGACTACACAGGTACAGCACAAGGTGACAGAGGGAAGGGCAGGAACTCCTTAGATCAGTGTTCATTTCCTTTGAGTTCTAAACTGAGCTAGAATTGTGTTGTGTTTCTGGGAGCCCTTTTTCATGTGAAATCTCTCTGTAGATGGATCACTATTGAAATCTGTGAACTAAGGAAAGAAAGAGGAATGCTTTTCTAGTCCTGGCTCAGTGAAGGCTTTTGGAATTGACTGGCTTGAAACCCAAAATTTTGATGTAACCTTGCAGGCTTGTGCTCACCAGGTATTTAATTTCTGAGATACTTATGATTTTGATGTCCTCACAACTAGTGCCCTGAACTTTACTCCCAGTCACAAATTTTCCAAGACTTGTCTGTTGAGATCTGATTCAGTGAAGAAAAGTCTACATTTATCTTCAAAGATAACAGCACTTTTCCTAAAGATGATAATGAATACTTAACATAACTTTTTTGTTTTGCAGAATGTTCTGGAACATAACTAGAGTTAAGTTGTAAATATATTTATGATTCGATTTTTATGATATATATCTTTATGGCTACATGAATAATGTGTAAAGCTATTTATATGGAGATGTGACAGTTGCATTACTACAAAATTCTTATTCTTCAGGCTTCTTTCATTGCTATTCACAGGAGAGGTGTCTCAATTTTCCATTAGGACTGTTCATGAGTTGTGAGCAACTCGTCTGATAGGCTTTGTTCAACATAGGCTCTTAAAAATCTCTAGGTTGGTTTTCACTGAAGGTTATTTAGAGAGTACCAGTTTGGTTTCAAAAAGAGATGAAGGAATAGGTGATCCTTTTACTTATCCTTTCCACCTAGTAATTCAAGGATTAGAACACTTTTTCAGTACTCATATTTCAGGTCACTCATGTTTCATGTAGAGGAGATTGAAATACCTACTTGATTGTTTGTAAACTAGAGAGTGAGTTAAGGAGTGGAGGGGCACTTCTACGGTATCTTTTTTCACAGGATTAATTTGTCCTAGACTTGTGAAAAAATCAAAGTGAATCAGAAAAAGAGATATCACACAGACTGTTCACCTGTGACTGGGGAGTCTTAGAGTCCAGTTATATTTCCTACTTCTGATCTTTAGCTATTGGTGCTTCAAACTGTCCTTGAGGGCACTGCAAACCCAGCCTTCCCTTTTTAACCCAAGTCTCCTGTGCAGATGGCCACAGACTCAAGGCGTGCTGCTTTCTTGGGCCAGCAGTTCACAAAGTATACCTGCTCTGCAGGAGCACTTGCAGCTGAGGGAGTTCCTGGACCAGACTTGTCTCTACCACAACACTTAGTCAATGCCTGTAAGGGAGGGATTGGAGTCTCTTGAAATGAGGAAATTATTAAGTTTGAAGTTAGCTGTGGTGTAATGCTCTGAGAAACTGGAAAAAAGTGGGGCAACTAGCTACAGTTCAAAACAAATTGATGACTCCTGGACTTCCTTGAAAGGAGCCTGTTGAGTGTTTGGTGCTGATGTATGAAACCTGAATATAGAAGAGAATGCCTGAGACTTTCTGATTAATAATAAAGGTGCACCTCTATCTCTCCCTGTTTGTACTAACTGAAATAGATGCCTCCCTGTTCAACCTGTTTTATCTCTCTTTTCTCCACCTCAACCCTTGGAGATGCTAAGGTAAGTTAAGACAGATCTGATAGCTAACCTTTTAGAAATGCCTTATTCTCTCCACCAATGAGTAGGTGAACTCAGAGTGACCTACTTTGATTTAGATACCTGAATTTTAGCTTTCTAGAGTTGAAAAAAGATTAATATCATCTTTTACTGCTAAAAGGAAGCCAAGTTTCTTAAATGTCTTGCAGTAAGTGAATGTCCCTTTCTTTTTAACTTAGCAACAAAATTCATAGTATTTTTACCCTTTTAAAGACCTTGGATGAGCCTCACATTATGCTAGTTTAAGTAAATTAATTATACTAATAACTTGTGCTTCTCCAGGGCACAGTTGCCCAGAATTATCAACTGCTGTCTAATGGTACTGTTAAATAACATGATTGTGAATATGCTTTAGGCCACATAATTTTTTGTTGACACTTTTGTGAGTTTTTATCTTTTTTGTACCTTCCTGTTTGTTATTACCTGATCTGAATCACTATTGTACATCTTATTCCAAGTTGTTTAAGTAGAGAATAGGGATGAAGAGTTGGCCAAACAGCCCCTTATTGATGGATGACCCTGCTAATAGTGACAAGTGGTTTTCTTAGAATGGTTTGATCAATAAAATTCCCCTGGAATTATGATCTCATTCTCTCCTTACAAAGTAGCAGTTTCTGTTCCTGTAGGCTTGACTGGCATTTCATTTCTTAGGTGAAACTTTCTGCTTTGTCCAACTGGGACTGTCTCTAAAAGACTTCGCAATATTTTAAATTATTTGAATTCTGTTTCTTATTTCAGATCAAAGGATTTACTTCAAATGACAACTTGTATAGAAGTTCTCTGAGGGAAATGTAGCCTACAAAGAAACCCCAAAATTAAAGAGAGGAAAGGTCTTCTTGTAGATAGATGAAAGTTAAAGTTTGCTTGTTTTGCTGTCTAACAGCTTAGGTCTGTAACTAGTAGTGATCAAATATGTCCAGTGGTGCCCCTTAGGGATCCCAGGATTGGCAGTGGGACTGGTGCTGTTTAACATTTTTGTTGCCACTTGCAGTCCAGAAAACCCCCTGGGCATCACAAGCAGCGTGGCCAGAGGACTGAGGGATGTGATTCTTCCCCTCTAACTTCACCCTGGTGAAACCCCCCCGAAGTGCTGCATCCAACCCTGGGGTCCCAAACATAAGAAGGATGTGATCCTGTTGAAGCAAGTCCAGCAGATCTCACAAGGATGGTCAGAGGACTGGAGACCTTCCCCTCTGAAGACAAAGGGTTAGGGTTATTCAGCCTGGAGAAGAGAAGGCTTTGAAGACATCTTGCAGCAGCCATATAGTACCTAAAGGAGACCTACAAGAGAGCTGAAGAACAACTTTTTACAAGGGCATGTAGCCACAAGACATGGGGTAATGGCTTTGAACTGAAGGAGGGTTTAGGTTAAATGTTAGGAAGAAGTTCTGTAGTGCAAGGGTGGTGAGGTGATGGAATAGGTTGCCCAGAGAAGCTGTGGATGCCCCTGGTGTTCAAGACCATGGTGAATGGAGCTTGGAGCAACCTGATCTAGTGGAAGGTTCTCTGCCTGTGGCAGAGGTGTTGAAACTGGATGGTCCTTCAGGTCATTTCCAACCCAGCCTGATCTATGATTCTGTCATATGACAAAACAGTTAATGCCAGAAAATCTACTTACTCGTCACAATAATCTTGTAGCTCTTGACAAAAAAAATATGCCAAGAATTTACTGTAAATCACATTAACTAGTTGCACTGACAGAATGCTACTTTGTCTTAGTTTTTCTAGCCTGATATCAGAATTTTATAGAACAAAGCCTAAATTCTCATAAATGCTAGTCATAAACATATATAAACAATTCATGCAGAGCTATTCTGTGGGAGTTAGAGGAGTAGAAGAGGTAATATTTATTGGTACAATGTACTAGGAATGCAGCCAGATATCCTCTGATGCAGGCTGTGCTCAGTAGCAGTGAATATAAGATTAGCAGCACACGGAGTGCAAGACTGGCAAAGACACGACTCTAATTCATAAACAGGGAAGTTGAAGTTGTGCATTAAATTTGTTATTGTACAAAACTGTACAAAAGACAGCACGAGAGAGAGCCTTTGGCTTGACTTTACCCCTACTTAACTAATTGCTCCCTCCTAGCTGCTACTATTATGGTTATAAACCTCAGCATAAATACCTCCAGTTTTCACTATAATTGAACATAACAAATCTTTTGCCCACAAAACTCAACTGAACCTTTTCAGGTCAGGTTACTAACAATTATTCTCACTTGTCTCTTTCCTAAGATTGGCATATCTTTAACTTAATATTAGTATGCAGAGGTCTGAGCCTGCCCAGGTTATTTCCATAAATCTTGCATGGCCTTTTTTTCCCAGAAATATTTTTACAATCTGTTGCTTTTAGCTGGGCAGTACTGAAGATAACATAAATACATTTCATAAGCTTGGAATAAACTCTATGGGTTTTTGTTTTGTTTTGAGGAAAAAAAAAAAGGTATTTCAACCAAGAGGGACCTTTGGAGTGACCACGTAGTGATGACCAAGACAGAATGTATGCTCTTAACTTAAAAAAAAATTTGTAGTCAAATGGCCTATGGGTTTGGCTAGCAGTTATAGGAGCTGTATGTATGAGAAATAGAGTGATTTGGGTTTTGGCTCTTCCTTCTATAGGAAATGAGAGGTGAGGCTCAGGAAGGATACCTGTTCCTAGTGTTTTCACTTTGCATCTATGCAAGCAATTTGCTCAGTAAAATATCTTGAAATTAATAGAAAAGTGTAAATCATTGAGATTATCTAATTAGAACATAAAACCAAGAAGATAATCTTATTTACACAGTGGGCCCGTTTTTCACACAGTGTGTGCAATATTGTTCAAATGCCAACTCCTTCTGTTTAGGCTTAGGCTTGTTCTTTTGGTTCAGGGATTGTGCTGCACAGCACCACTTGTGCTGGAGAGGTGGATTTCATATAAGGAATCATCCTTTTTTGTAGATGCTTTTTTTTATTAAAGGGGTCATTAAGCAATGATGACTTCTTCATTTCTACACCAAGTCTTAATGATTCCACTCCTCTTCTGGAACCTCTTTGGTCTTGAAGCAATGATCTCCAATGGGTTTCATTGATAAGTGTGGGAATGGATTTCCCATATACAACCTGGAAAGAGTTCTGCCAGAGATGGACAGAAGAAAGTCATTAGAGAATGTGGATACCTTGAACTGATGTTTTAATATTGCTTAAAATGTGTGTTCCCCTTCCCCCCCCCAGAATCCATGTCTTCCCTTTCCCAGAATCCATTTGTACTACTTCCCCGAATCCATGTGCTCTTCCCAGAGAGTCCTTTTGGCTCTCCAAGACCACCCCTCAGGGAACCGAGGGGTGTGACCCACCTTTCTACCTGAAACCTTTCCCCGCCTATATGTTAATCCCCTCATCCCTGTTGGCCCAAAGCCACACAATACCTTTTCCCCCATTGGAGAATCTGAACCCCCTCCAAGGGACTATAAAAAGTCCCTGCTTCCTGAATAAACTCTCTCTCTCTGCTCGGACCTTCCCCAAGCTGTTGTGGTGTCTTTGTCCTCCTTTGCCCAGGGCTCAGGCACCACGTGGCCGGGGGGGGGGAACCAGGGGAGAGCATCCCCTCCTCTCCTAGATGCATGGACTAAAAGCCTAGCCTAGGAGCCTAATTCATATCGCTGCGGCCATCCCACCACCCAACACTCCAACGAGGCTCAACACACACATATCCAAACCCGGATAGATAAGCAGCAATAGATCTTACAACAAGGACAACTCACAGAAATATTAGCTGTCTGTGGAGTTATTCATCCAAGGAGGGCACAGAGTCTTTATGTATTGTCCAAAGGAGAGATCAGAGGACTTGCAGAAGACCCATTTGTGCTCTCATTGTAGGCCTTCTAGGAAATATGTAAGAAAGAAATGCTGAAGTTATACCTCAGTGTGGCTGTCTTGCCTGTCTCATGAAATATCTGTGACTTCTTTCATTTCTTCTTCTTTAGTTTTTATTAGGTACTCTATATTTTTCCAGTTACAAAATGCCACAGTACCCATGCCATGCTCTGACTGCAGTTTCTTAAGTTTCCTTTGTTCTGCTGAACATGATCCATGGCACAGATAACTTTAAGCACCTTTCTTCAATGTCCAAAGCATTCTAAAACACTAAACTGTTGTAGTCTGTCCTAAAGACTTTATTATTATGTGGTTGCTTTTCCTGTTAAACTTCATTTGCTCTAAAGTTTTCATTCAATCTCCACATTTTAGCATCTGGGGGTAAATGAGCATTTTCAAATTACATACTTTTTGAGCCACCACAGCATCCTCATACAATAGTATGAACCCAACCACTTTTATGTTTTGTGTCAGTTGTTAGGAATTTTTGTTGCTTAATTAAAGCCCCAGCTTTATGAGGGGAAATATTTCCTGGGAAAGCTTCAAGACTCATATAAAAGTGGTAAGATGTAATTCCCTATGATGGTGGGAAAGAACTTGGTAATATGACAATAGTGTGCACCAACAAGTGAAAAAGAGAAGATAAATTCCCAGGCCTTTCTCAAAGTCAGCCATATAATTTGCAGGGTACCAGGTGGTGCGGTGGAGCCGGCGAGGTGTGTGTTTGTCATTGAAATGTATTTTAATTTTACTTCTTTGAGTGAAAAAAAAGTTCAAAGCCTTTTGCTTTTCTTGAATAGTGAATTTTCAACTTTATGGCTGAGGATTGCAAAAGATTTTTATTCTGTGGGGCTTGGGCTTATTTTTATATTAGTACTTGAAACTCTTCGGTTGTTAGTTTACTGTTTGGATGGAACTGCCAAACTTTCAGTGAACATCTTGCAATATTAGTTTGCTTTGCTGACATTAAAAGTCTTGGTACATTTTCTTTCTGAACATCTAGGTTTTGTTTGTGTAGTGGAGGGATTTGAAGTTTATAGCATGGATATGCTTTTTTACTACGCCTGTAAAAATCCACCCACATTTGGCAAAGTTACAAACATTTGAAAAATTGCATTTCACACATTCGTGGTCAAGATTTATTAGATTTTTGTTAGCAGCTACAATTCCAAAAGATTATGTTTGTATTGGATGTTTGCCTCCTTGAAAATGGGACTTTCCTTGAAATTGCTGCTCTGAGTTGAACAGGTCAAACCAGTACAACCAGGGGAACTGAGATCAAGGAATTTGCCTGTCATGTTTTCTAGTGAGCATTCTGTTACAATCATTTAGCACATCACTATGAATTAAACATTGAGTATTAAACTTCAGAAGGGATAGGATTTGGGCAGGTGGGTGAGAGGCGTTGTTAGCTAAGTGGTAAGTTAAAAAAAAAAAGTTATATTTTTCTGGGTGGCTAAACAGGAAGGGGGACAAGAGTGAGGTAAGATGAGGACCATAGAAGGGAGCTCTGGCTGAGCAAGGGATGGAGGCTGAACTTGCGGCCTTGGATTGCATGAAGAGGATGTGCTTTGGCTGGAGAAAAACACGAGAGGATAGAGAGGCCGAGTGGGATGACATTGATATGGTAAAGGAGAGAGACAGACTAGGGGTGCTGGATGAAATCTCCTATATGACTTCAGTCTGAGTTCTGCCAGCAGATAAAGTTCATCTAGAGAACAAACCACGTGACACTGAGCATGGATGCAATGCAAACTTTGTGTTATAAAATTAATGCCTTTAGTGCAATAAATTGCTAAGACAGATGCATCCAGCGTCCCCCAGCTGTTGCAAAGCTTCTCAATTGAGTTGTTGGCTACTCCTTATAGCCAAGATTTTTGTGGCAACTTTCTCGCCCATGTTTTTTGGCTAGACCGTCTTCCCTCTTGTTTTGCACTATGGAAAATCCTTGTCTTGATTGAGGAAGATTCTGAAACAGCTTTTCCATAACTTCTGACTAAATTTATCACCTGCAATCAGCGAGGGGCCAACAGGTTGTCCTTGATGTCAGTAGAGAAGCTTTATGCAGGACAATTTATGAGTTTCAAAGATTCAAAAAAGGAGTTGGTTATCTACTGATTTAGCCCTTAGGAGGCTGTGTATTATGCTTACTGTAAGTAGATACCACATGCCTGCCTCATTCTTTTGCCTGAAGTCCAAGGTATAGGAACCTTCAGCATCCTCAGTTTTGTTTGGAACACTGCTGCAGTTACCTGTTACCTGGTGCTTTCTGGGTCCGTTGGTATCCTCTATAAGACAAGAGTTACTTTCACATAAATTTATCATTCCTTCTGTAATCACCCAGCAAGGGCAAATTGTCATATTTTCTTTTTCCATCTTGACAGATATACAGGTTGTTCTTGTGACACCACCACACACACACTTTATCATTACTACTTCACATCTTCATATTCACCCTTTGCATCTTTTCCTGTATTTAAATATTTTGATTGTCTGTAATACAGAGGCACCTTCATGGTAATTGTTAAGTTTACGACATTTTCTCTCTATGTAAACTGGAAAGGAGCTAATTTGGTCTTTTATATTTTTCCATCTTGCAAATAGTCTTTGCATAAAGAAAAAACAAAGGGTCCAGCAAAAGTGGAAATCAGATGGTGCGTCACCAGAACCTGAAGCTGCTGAAATAAAGTCTGTGCCCTGACCCACTAGGCTGGAGCTGATTCATACAGCTCAGCATGATTGTTTCAGGTGAAAACATAGGGAAGCAAAGTGAGCATTTAACAAAAATCTCCTTTGTGAGTTGCTGCCAGCTTAGGAAAGAAAACCATTTGGTGACTTTGGGAAGTACATTTTGTCCTTTATGCATCAGCATCATTGTATTTTTGGCCCATATGTAGTTGAATAGGTCACCAGTCATAGGTAACTTCTTTAATTCAAGACAGAAGTTCTGTGCACCTTCATCTACACCTTTCATAGCAGTTCACTGTTTGAGGTAAGAATGTCTGATTTTTTGAATCATTGTCTTCCTTCTGAGTGTCAATTAATGATACCATTCTGGAAGGTAGAATAGCCAAAATAAAGCAAAGACTGATTTCTGTAATAAGGAAAGACTTCTTGACTCTGGCATAAATATTTCAAAGAAAAATAGGTTGATATTGAAGCACTTACCACAAATTTTGATATTGAATTATGGGATCCTTTCCCTTTTCTAATAGCATTCTTTTGTTTGCTTCAAAGGAAATGGGAAAGAAAGAACCATCAACTTCCAAGCTTATATAGATGTTTTGATTTACTTTATTCTGGCCAAGACAAGTAAATCAAGTAAAGATTCAAACCTATACAGCTTTCTATAGTTCCTTACTCTTATCCTGACTATAATGTGTTCTTCATTTTTCGAAAGAAAAGTGGTTTATAACCTACTGCAAAATTCTTTTGAGATGAATAGAATGTAAAATCAGTTCATGCCCACCAGAAAGGAGACCCGTGGTAGAATTGCTAGGCTTCTCCCAGGGCACATGATGCAAGTTTAACCTTGTATTTAAAAGGAGTAGATTAGGCCCAATCCAAATTGCATTGAATTCAGTGGTAAGTCACTGTACTTTTAGGGGAAAAAGAGTTGAAGCCTTTATTAGTAACTTTAATATAGTACTGTCTCAAGAGGTTGCATTTTACTGCATTTTATGTTTGAATATGACTGCCTTGCTGCAAATGAGATGTTTATTGGGATTTCAGCAGCAGCAGACAATTTCTTTAACAGATTACCATTACGAGTAATGGCACTAAGGGAAAAAAGTTTATTGCCTGCTTGATTTTTTTTGTATGTGAAGGGCTAGAAACACCAGTGTCCAAAGAGGAGTTGCATTCCTTAGTTTTAATGCACACTGCAGTGCTCCAGAAAAAGGGGAGATAAGGGGGAAATATTTGTGGGTGTGGAAAATGTGTCTTGAAATAGCTGATTCACTGGCAGTTGGAGCTGAGGTGCTACAAAAGGTCCCAAGAGGGTAGTTAGAAAACCTTGACATCAAGCATTGTCTGGATGAAGAGAAGCAAAGCTTCTTTTCACCCTAGCAGGAGAAACATGGAGCTGTCTCCTTGCTTTTGTTGTGAATGATGCATCTAAATGCCACTGAGCAGTGCAACCCAGAGACAGTAGCTCCAAAGCTGGAGACAAGGCAGAGGTGTCTATGCTGGGCTGTGGCAGAGCTAGTTTATGCTGGTGGCCCCATATAAGCTCTGGGCAGGCCATCCAATGGGACAGCAAATCTGTTACCTACAAACTTTTGCAGGGCTTAGCTTCTCATTTTGCCTCTTCATCCATCCTGGGAAAGAAAGTGGACCTTGGTAGACTCTGCTGAGCTTTCATCCTGATATGCTGGAATAAACTGGTAATAGTTCCCAACTCCAGATGTGTATTCCACATTCTCCAGTATATCTGTATGTAGGCTCTTGCTCTCCCTTGAGTGACTTCTGTCTTTCAAATTTAGAGCTGGCGCATTGGGAACCAGATTATATGGATCTGAATGATGCTGTACAGCCAATTGTAAGGAATGCCCTAATGAAGCTTATTTTTTGGCTGCTTGATGATTGGTATATTTCTGGATTGCTTATCTTTTCTTTTAAGGGCAGTATTTTGCATTTCTGTACTGAAATAAATCAGCAAATACATTAAAAATTAAGTAAATCATTTCCAAATGGTATTCTGAAAATTTCATTGTCATATACCTAGAAATGGAAGCATTGATTAGGAAATCAGGACAGATTTTTTTTTTTAACAAAAGAAATTTAAAGCCTGCTTAATGTTTACTTCTGTCACTTCCCTCATATTTTAGAATCTAAAGACATAGCATTTTGTAGTGCTAAAAAAATAAAATTTGCATTTCTTTCCGATTTCAAGGCTGATATGAAGTGGTCCTGAAGTAAGTCTTAAGCTTGTCTAAGTGTCATCCCCTAAATGTTTGGGAAAAGATAATTTAAGAAAGACATTATTTTTAAATATGGTCCCATAAATCTGTTGGGAACCTGTTAATATTATCATATAGCCAAGTTTCTTGAAGGTTGTGGTTCACATATAATGACTTTTCTTCAAAGACGTTGACCCATCTTCCTTTACACAAAGCAAATTTCTGAAAGGAGGGTAGTCTGCAAGTAAGGAGATAGAAATGGGCTCTGTTATAGTGGTAACAATTTTGCCCTTACAATGTTTCCACAATCGTTGGGACTTAAATCCTTTTTTTTCTTGTGACCATTCCCAGCTCTATTTCTACTCTTCTGTCTTTATCAAGGTCTTGTGCTATTGGAGCTTACTCAACTCTGTCCAGATCTTAATTGATGCCACATAAGGATCTTGTTTGATACCCTACAAAGAACTTGGATGTTGAACATGGACAGATAAGAGATGCAGACTGCAAAAATTGCTAGTTTAGCATCAGTCCAAACGAGTAGAGGAACTGCCAGCACACTGTCAGAAGAGGACACAGCTGCTGCTTTTTAGTATTGAGCGTTTACTGGTGCATCCACTGGCACAGTGAAAGAGAGCATTGCTCCACCCTGTCACCAAATGTTTTGTGTCTCTAATTTTCATAGCAGTTTGTGTGGGCTTAAATACTTATATATATGTATTTACAAATTAGTCACATGAGCATCCAAATTTTACTTCGGAGATGTTTAATTCCTGCTTTCATTTACTCATTCTAACAATGTACATTGGCTAAAACTGCCCTTAGTGCTTATGCAGAACATGAGTTACTTGACCAAGTAATGCCAATGAACCTCCTTATCATCAGCTATTCTAGTGCTTCATTTCCAATCAGTTTATTATTTCAGCCAAAATGTACATTACTCCAGCTTCTAGATAATCACAGACCAGAGTCTAGACTAAATTTCTACCTTTGTTCCCTTGCAAGGGTTTGTACCTAATGTTTTCAGAATGGAGAACTGATGTTCGCATGCAGTGATTTTTCTGCAGTATAAAAAGGGCTAAAATAGTTTAGCATTGATGTTTCCATTAAATAAAAAAATATGAAAACTCTCTGTAGGAAGCAACATTAAATTAGTACAATTACATTTCACTCTAATCACAGAAAACAGCATTATTATTAGTTATATTTCTACTAACTGGTATGGGCATGAAGTAATTGGGGAAAAAAAAAAAAAAAGAAAAAGAAAACAAGCTTTACCATGCGCATGGCCACTTTTCTTTTTCCTGAAATGAGCGAGTGACTGGCAAGTCAGTAAGAGCAGAACGCTTCTAAGGGCTAAAAAAGCACAATCCTTCAAATATGTGGAGACCCGTTTTCTTCCAGTCCTTGATGGTATAGAAAGAACACTGGGATTTTGGGTTAATTTTGTTTGGTTTTGGTTGGGTTTTTTTGTTGTTTGTTTGGGGTTTTTTTGTTTGTTTGTTTTGTTGTTTTTGTTTTGTTTTTTGGTTTTGGGGGTTTTGGGTTTTTTTTTATGTTTTGATTTTTTTCCCCCTAATACAGTAACTGAACCAATATTCATTATAATACCTCTGTCTCTTCTGTGACAAAACAAGACATGGGAGACTGGTGGGAGATAATCAGCCTTTTCTTTCATCGTGTTATTAGCTTCATCTGTCCAGGTTGGCACTTTTTGTGGTTATGTATGCCAAATATTCAGGATTATTTGTTTGGCCACACAGCAACACCGCATGGCTCTGTAACACTTTGGTCAGTCACATTTAATGCAACTCTTTTGATTGGCTTTTCTGACACAGTTGTTTTTTATTACCCAGTGGTTGATAATTTATTTCAATTAAAATGAAACCTTTTCCACTGCTACTCTGTTCCATGTAGAAATAAAAATTTGTCATTTGTTTTAATATTTTTTATTCTAGTACAGGATTTCAAGGTTACATTTGAAAGACTTTTCTTTGTTTTCTGTTGTTTCATTTACAGTATTTTACCCTGAATTAATAAAATAGGCATAAAGTGAATAAATTACCCAGCATAGTTAAAGCTGAAAATACCTACATAGTAAAGGTGTAAGTCTTTTGCGTGATGGTATCCTAAAGCTTGTGTGAACTGAGAAATTAGAATTTTTGCTTGGAGAGACATTTACTTAAATTCATATTTCATCAGAAATATGACCAGAGAGAGCTCTCCTTAAAAAAAAAAAAGTTTTATACTTACCAAAATTATTTGCATCCCTAGTTACTAAAAAATAATTATTATTCTTTTACAGCTCATTTTAAATTTGCTTTACTGTTTTCATTTACTAAACAAAAAAAATGAAGCATTATTTAAGTGAAAAATGTAAGTTGTTGAACAGACACTCTCTAATGAAGATTAAAGTTCTAGGATGTGCTGTAGAATCTAGGACAGCTTGTGTCTGTAAACATACATGTATTATTATTTATTTTTTTTTTTTTACATTCCTGTAGCCCCTTTTCGTTATTACATTAGTACTAAAGTGTGGAATTTTTTTTTTCCAAATTAAGCACTCTTTTGCCTACATATGAATCTACATATATATGAGAGTGATCTATAGCATCCTCATAAATCCCACTGACCCTTGAGAATACACATCCTTCAGTCTTTGCAGAATTAGGACCAAGAATAAAAGAGGTTTTGTAGTTCTTACTACCCACCGTCATTTATTCAGGTGCTGATAGTGGGGAGAAATAAACACTGATTAGGCTCATAGGAAACTGCTGGGGGAAATCTGAGGGGTTTGGATATATCTAGGTTGTAGCAATTGTATCTTCTGTAATTGTATCTACAGTAATTGTATCTTCTAGCTAAAGAAAAATCATGACTTTTGTTTAGGGATGTACTCAAACACCTTGCTGAAATTGAGGGTTTTTTTCTCTATTTTTTTCCTTGAAACAATGTGGTAGAGCATTCTCTGATTCAGTATTTATGGGATATAGATTTTAGAACAATCTAATAATACTGATCGCTATCAAATTCAAATGTTTTAAAATGTTAGGTTTAATATTGACCCTTCTCAGGATTCAAAATATGCATAGATTTATGCTATGTACTTCTGGGATAATGGTTTCAGAGTTCCTTTTCAAATGGATTAACTTGTTGAAAGGGATTTGATTTTATGCATGTCTCAATCACTTGATTCTTAATTATTTTGCACTATGAATCTTAAACAGATACATAGGCAACTTTCCATCCTAGGGCCAGATTGGAGTAGCTTTCTCACTTCACAGAACACAATCTGACTTGAACGTCTCTTTCTCCTATCTATTTTAATGTGTTCCATTTCACGTCTCCAAGTGTTTTCATTTTTACCCAACCCTGTGGGTCAGTTCCAAAATTCACATGCTATCACCATTCCTCTACCCACCTCTACCAGAATGAGCAATCATGTTTTATTCCTTATTCTCCCAAGTGGGCTACTTGTGCCAGACTTGTGTTTGTTTTGTTCGCCTGCCAAACTCCACCAAATGTCTTGTTCCAAAGATGATGGGCCAGTCTCCGCATGGATTCAGATGGTTCTGCAGATTTTTGGAGGCTTTATTTTGTTTTGGTGGGTTTTTCTTTTGTTTTGGGCCTTTATTTTTTATTTATTTTTTATAAGTTTTACTTGTAGATTTTTTAGTCTGTAAGATATTGCAGCTGAAATGATCTTCAGCTGAGAAGTGAATTTTGTTCTTTTCTTCCAGAAAGATAAATGTTAAAATACACTTTAAAGCAATCAGGAATTCAGAGCACTGCATGGCAAGGTCTTTCACTCATTTATGAGAGAAATTCCAACTGTCCAGGAATTTGTGGTTTAAACACAGTATTTACAGCGAGTACACCTTAACAGCTCTTCACTTTGTTTACATGACCTGTTAAGGGCAAAACTTATGTTCACTCATATTCTTCTACAATCTGGGTAATCCTGAAAACTGCCATGAAAGTTCCATTTCAGTAGTTCACTGCTGACATTTTTATGAAACTCCTCTGGGATGTGAAGTTTTATTTCACCACTGTGGGTAATGCCTATGTAAATCTGTCTGGGAAAATAATTCAAATTACATGCAAGACTGAAATTATTATTTTAGTTTTTCCCCCTGAACTATTTATCAATTCTACTCCATTCCAGAAAATGATAATGATGTGGCTGTCCAGGCTGTCATCTGAATATTACAATGTGAGTGGGATATTTTTCATACTATTGAGAGCTCAACCAAAAGAAACAGTTATATTTGAAATATTTTTTGTTTGCTTTTTTTAATTTTATTTTTAATGTGAATTCAAAGCCTTATGTTCCATGGTGCTGGAACATAAATACCTGTGTAGGAGGAATGGATCAGTAAGTCATATTCCCATGGAGTCCATACCCTCACAAGTCCCTGGGGGATCCGCATGTGCCTGGGCCAGTTATAAGTTTTGGGTGGTGGTGAAGGTTGTGTGGCCCCTCTTTTAAGATGCTTCTGTCACTTGGACTCTTTTAGGGAATGGCTCTGAATGGGTTCTGAAGAATAACAGGGAATTCTAAGAATGTGCACTGATGTCAGTAGTGGTTTTCCTCATTAAAACTCTTGCTGTGTGGCTGGTGAGACCAGCCAATTAGGTGAGAAGGAACTCAGGGCATGGAGTGTTTTTTAATCTGTGGCTCCTGTTCCTCTGGTAGAGGTGTCTGAGGAGGACTGTGAAAGGTGTCATGTCAAGTGGTTGAGTCCGATTAATAACTAATATACTCTGTTTTTCTATAATGAAGGCATTCCAGTGAGTCCCTTCTACCACTCCCTTTCATCTTAGATTTTTACCACTTCCTCAATAGTGAATTCAAGGGGAAATCCATTGCTGTTAATCCCAGGCAATAAACACAAAGAGGCAAACAGAAAAAAAGCAATTTCCAGCAGTTTTCCTATTCCTGTACAATGAAGTCTTTTATCACAATCTAGTTATCCAAAAAGGCAAGGGAGGGAGAAAACAAGAAGTATGAAATCAGTTCCTCATCCAGTTTTTCAGCCTTTTAACAATGAAACGAAAAGAGAGATTTGGTATTTGTGAATTACCTGTGGATTTAGTGCTTTCAGATTGTCTGTATTTTGGAGGCATTTGTCCTGATTGAGTCTGATGTCATTCAAGTAAAATCATCTAGGAGAGAAAAAACTTTGTGGATGACTTTATAACATCTGGGTTTGTAAATCTTTTCATCCCAAAGTAAAAGTAATTAGCACTTCTGTCTATCCTGAACTGTGTGCAGACATTTACACCCATGAAATGAGACAAGATCATAGTGGTATCATTTTACTCTCACTTCAAAAAATGTATAAAGCATCTGTAAGAGAGTAGGAAGTGAAACACCTGACCCACTCTCCTTCTCCAGGGACTAATGTTAATGTGTTAATTTAATGTTAGCTATATTGGAAATGGCTATTTAGCATATATCAAGTGCATAGATTCATTCAGGATGGAAAAGACCTGTAAGATCATTGAGTCCCAATTGTAGATTTGGAGTTGATGATTTGAAGTTTACATATGGTGAGCTTCAAGGAAGAGATAAAGAGCTCCTTAATCAGATAAAGGGGTTGTGCCACAATCATAAATCTTGAAAGGGTCAGGGAGAGATTTTTAGTTTCTTCTCAGCAAAGCTGACATATCTAGAATTAGAAAATTTTGTCTAGTATCCAAAATTTTAAAAATTTTTAAATAAGACTTCCTGACAGACCTTTTGGACTCTCCCCTTTTTTTCATGGAATCATAGAATATACTGAGTTCAAAGGGACCCATCAGGATCATGGAGTCCAACTCCTGGTCCTGTGCAGGACACCCCAAGAATCACATTGTATGCCGAAGAGTGTTGTTCAAGCACTTCTTGGACTCTGACAGATTTGGTGCTGTGACCACTTCCCTGGAGAGTTTGGTTTGGGAGTTTTGTTTGTTTGTTTTTAAGCAATATGTATTAATCATTTCCTCTGAGGTATCCCTTCCAGAGCCTTACATTTTGGACTATGGCAGTTTCATTTAGTAGGTGTGTCTAGTGGATGGGTTTTGCAAATTTTACTCTATGGTGACTATTGCATGAGCATTTACACCAGAGACAAAGTCAAAAAGCTACAATGCTGTAGCTTTTCTGACACAAGAAGTTTAGAGTCCAGCATTTTGAGGCCATTTAAAGACTGCAACAGAGAGAGTGGTGATGCCTTTTGTTACCACTGGTAGACCATTAAAGTTGAAGTGAGGAAAATATGAGAAAACAAAGCCGGGGGGATCCTACATTTGCATACACTAACTTGACTAGGTGACACTAAGATCAGTGAGGAGAGGACAAGTCACGAGCTTTGAAAGTGCAAATTATGTCTCTGCTGTTATTTTCTTCATGATGTAGGTAATGGGAGACTTGGAGGTATTTTGCCACCCTCTGTTACCACAGATTAAAATAGAAGAGCATCAGATAGAACCTTGATCCTTTAGGGCTTTTCAGGGCTTTACTGTGTGCTGATTGCCTGTGGCAATGTTTGCCTGATTCTAGTGAGTTGTTTGAAGAGACTTTTAACTAAGTGTAACATTAGACCAAAAGATCAAATAGCATCTAAAGTACATCCTAAAGTACACTGGAATGTGATGAAACTTTGTGGATTTGGAGACTCCTATAATAGCAAATGATGATAAATTAGTTTAAAAACAACCCTTGAACAGGGATAGGATTTCAGTGAACTACCGCAGAAACAGAAATAAGTCATCTGCAATTTCATTTAGCTGCATGATGCACAACAGAGAAGTTACAAATGGTGTTATTTAACATCAGGATAATAAATCAAGGCTATTTTAAGTGTGTCTACTGTGCTTGCTATGCAAAATTTATACATTTATACATTTTCAATTTCAAAATTTATAATTTTCACTACTTAGTGACTGAAGCTTTCACGTGCCTTATAAGAGGTAGTAACGTATTGTGGATTTTTAATATAGAAGAAAAATTAAGAATGAAGAAAGGGAAAGTGTGCCTTTTATGTCCTCTCTTGCTATTTTTACTCATCTTAAAATGAGCTTTGCCAGGACAAAAATACTGAGACTTGTCCACAGAATATATTTCAATCCAACCAGCAAATGAATCATTACCTGAGGAGAGGTTATTTTTGTGTGTGAGTGTGTTTGTTTTTCAGAAAAAAGTCCACTTGCTTCCAAAAAAAGATGTGACACCATATTCATGCAGACAGGTTTCAGGACACAGAAAGAACAGCCATGACATGAGACCAGATCACTGTGGTATCATTTTATTCTCACTTCAAAAAATGTATAAATTTTCAGAAGTCACTGAATTGCATTTGAGGCAGACTTTTACAGACCTGGCACAGGCTCTCCCATCCTCACAGCAGAGTCGTGCTGCAGAACATGGGCAGTAGCTCTTGAGGGATGTTATCCTGCGGAAGTGGCAGGAATAGGGCCTTTTTTAGAGCATATGTCATACAGGAAAGGCCTTATTTTGGCACATACATCTTCACACACATATGTGTACATATACACTGTATGGATGCAATTCTAGTGTACTCAGTTTAAAGAGGTTTCATTTGACAAAAGAAATGCAGGAAACAGTAAGACATTAAATGCATAGCAGGAGAGAAGAGATAAGAAACCCAAACCCATTCATTACTCTATGGTAATAAATACTTTCTGGGATGGTCCTGGAGGTAGTGCATTTGATTTCAAACCCTATAATTCTCAAAAGTACAACTTCATTGTGTAATATCTGTCTGCCAATTACTGTTTTCCAAAAGAACAAGAAAATCTTATTAACTTTTTGTTTGTTTGTTTAATTTTCTTGCTGACTAATACATCATGGTAGAGGACATTGGAGTCACTATGCAGTGATGGTGAGTGTAAGCTGACTACCCCAACAACAACTGAAAAATGTCAGATTTGTAGGAGCTTGTCATTTCAGTGCATCCTTATCTGTAAAGGCTGGATTTATTACTAGGCCTATTTCTGTACAGTCTATAACTGGGTTGGAATAGTTTTCACTGAAGCTTTAATAGACTCACACATCAGACAAGCAAAAAGAAGAGTGGCAAAAGTTTTTTAATACTTCATCAAAATTTTATTTCTTTGCTTTTAATAAAATCTAGTTAGTGTAATGTATTTATAAGACTTGTAGTATATTTATGAATTCTGAAATGTAAGAGGAAAAGTCCCCCACACTTGCATAGGGCTAAAGGAAAACATTGCTCTTCAGACACTTTTTTCATTCCTCTGTTTTGGGTAACATCTTACTGAATTAATAACAAACTGCTGAACTCCCACAGTCTGTCACTCTGTACCTTAGTCTCTTCTGTGCTGTGCTTGATCTAGCCTTTTCCAAAATGCACTTTGCACTTGTGAGTGGAGTTGTTGATCTTTCTCTGGTATTTGTGTGGGCTTTTCAGGGTGGCTTCCCCTGATCCGTGCTGCCGGAACACATCGGTGTGTGCGTCTTGAATACCTGCAGCTCTGTTTTGTCAGGTCTGTCTGGATTGTACTGCTTTGCCCTTGTCTCATCCTCCCTCTTGGCTGACAAGAGCGCAGGAGTACAGTGTGTTGACAGAGGTCTCTGTCTGACATTTCCAGGTGCCCCAGTCAGGCAAAGAGAGCTGCTATTTCTTCTAATTCCCATGCTTGCCTGCTTCCTGACTGTCAGCACGGGCCCTGATCCTCTGGATGTGTGCTCAGCTGTTTCCACTGAAACACACATACAAGATGCTATGGGCGCATGCGAAGCAGTGAACGTCTTTGATGTTGTTGTTCCCATCCCTAATTCTCCACAGGATGAACATTCCGCAGGCTCAGCCATCTTTCTGATTAACCAAAGGCTGCAAAGATGCTGCTGAGCTCTTCCCTCCCGATGCCTCAAGGTCTACCAAAACATAACCTTAAGTGGCCTTGAAGAAGTCATCGTATAAGTGTAGAATAAATGTTCTTTTAAAAATACTTCTTCATGGATGATTTGTAAGTGCTCACTTGTGAATGAGGGATTGCTTTATACTCACCATGTCTAACAAGAAATGATGAAGAATGAAACACTTCTGTGGGGATAACTAAACAGTCATGATGTTAATTAAATGTATTTTGGTCACTGAGAAAAGCAAAACTAAGCAAGTTTATGGTTTGGGTTTTTTTCCGTACTTTATGCTAACACGTTTTAAAGTTAGTGAAATAGTTGATTATTTGACTATCTAGGATTTCAGAAAATTGTTCTTCTTCAAAGTGTTTACTTTCTTTGAAATTTTGATTGTGACAAATAGATTTGCTTATAATAAGTTTCAAATGGCCCAAACTGCTTTCTAGAAATGAAATCTGCACATGAGTGTTGTAATGAAATGAAGGTGTCAGTCTGGGAGTGTTACCAGGATCTCTAAAGTTCTGATCTTGCCCTTTCTCAAATGAGTTGGTTTGGGGAAAGTTAATTATAAATTAAGGCAGGCGAAAGGAGTAGCACAACTGCTTTCAGAAAGAATATGTGTGCTATATTTTAGGGGTTTGTTTGTTTTTTGTTTTAATTTTTCAAAAACATCATTTTTATGTGCTTCATAATGAAGTATTCATGCTTCATTTTATTAGAATTGAAATTTAGTCACATGCTTCTGGAGGGGAAGACTGCTAGGCATGACTGAGCTGTTGGATCTTCCTCAGTGTTGGTCCATTTCTGCATTACAGATTGATTTAATTGACTCCAGATTCCCTCTGCACATTGAATACAAATCTATTGTTTGGTTAGAATCCCGGAGTTTAAATCAGATATGGATCCCACTGACTTAATGGTAAACCATTCCCAATAGTTGTAGGACTGAAGTAGCTAAACCAGTTGTGCTTCAGGGAAGGAAAACCAGTATTATTTGCTTTTGTAACAAAGCTGCATAGAAAAACATTATCGATCTCTCAGTTAAGCAGCATCGGTTCTTCAAGTTTTCACTCCAGTTTTACTTCCTTTGTAGTTGCACAAAAATCCCCATGGATGAGCCAGGGGAAAACTGAGATTGAGCTCTTTTAGGTTTTTCTTCTCACTTCCCAAATCCTTTACATAGGCATCCCTTATTTTATTTTATCACTTCATTTTTGATTGCCTGGCCCCAGGGAAGCCAGGCTGGAGCCAGGCAAGTATATCTGGCAAGCCAAGCAGTTTATATGGCTCGTGGGAAGACACAACAGGAGGTTGCCCCGAGTGCTGCTCCGAGCTGTCGTGGCACGAACAGCAGCGAGCTCGGAACCTGTCACACTGTGGGAGGTTTGTCTGGCAGAGCTGGCAGGCACCAGTTAGTCAAAATGTGTAATACTCTTGAATGCAAAGTCACAACTGAGATCTTGTGTCTTGATCTGGAAATTAAAAAGGACTTATGTGCAAGCAGAAAGTTAATATCTTGGTTTATTCCTTTCCACAAGCCTGCAGAAATGAAATAAATTAAGAAAAGGCTGTTGAATTCAATGGGAATTACTGAGAATAACCAAATCAACATCTTTGCTGATGTCAAATACTGTTATGGCTTCTCACTGGCTGAATTTTCCCAAACTTTGGCAAAAATCTGACAATAATTTAGGATATGTCAGGGTTACATTAACTATACTGTGATAGAAAAATCACTAAAGCCTCATTAAAATCGTTATGTAAATCTTTTAAAGTGTTCATAACTACTTGCTTAAGTAAGAGCACAAGCTTGTCATTTAGATGATCGCTGGAAGAAATTTCTTTTAAATGCAGAACACAGCAAGGGCCTGAAATAGATTTCTCAGTCAGAGTATCTCTGACTAAGGTACACTCTTATGTTGTGAGCAAAAGTGTTGTAGTAAATTATGCGAGAATCTTGATTTTGGAGCTATGGTAGTTGATAGGATGCATACTGGATGTTTCTTTAACTTCTATGTGTTTTAAGATTTAATAATTTCCCTGAAGAATTAATTCAGTGTCCGGACTAACCCTGTGTTAGAAGAGAATGACAAGAACTGCAGCTCTCGTTGCCCTCAGTTTCAGAGGGTTTCTGCGCGTTATTGGTGTAAGGCAGAAAAAGCCTGAAGCTTTCAGTAGAAGTTCAATAGTGGCTGAGGGCAGGGAAGAGTTAGCTGGGGTCACATAGTCACAGGAAAACCTTTGCTGAAAGAGGCAGGTCTAAAAGAATGATGCTTACAGGGCCTCATGTCTTGGAGAGGAGTAAGCTGGGAGCAAAAGTGCTTCTCCAGCGCTAGGGTAGCTTGGTGCTACAGAGCTTCCATGCCAAATTCAGTTTTTCAGAACAGTGCACTTCACAGACTTACTGCTATGTATCACATTGAACAGAAACAAGTAACCAGGTCCCCTGAGGTAAAAGGGAAGTTAAAGGATTAGCTTGTGACAAGAGCTCTTCCCCTCCTCTAAATAAATAAAAGATTTTTATTGTGGAACGGAAGTCTGACTACATCTAAGCAATTCTGGTGATTGGCTCCAATTTACACCTCCTTGGACAAATAATTTAAGCAAATTTTTGTGAAGTTAAATTTCAAGAAGCCTTGAAATTCCTCTGAAATTTGGCATGGAAGTGGCTTGCTTTCCCTGTTTTGGAAGAAGGGAAGGGGCGTAAAGAATTTAATATTATCAGGAACATATGATTTGGGAAAAAAAGGGTGCAATCTTTGCTCTAAAAAAACACTACTGCTTGAAGTCAGTGAAATGAGAGGAGGAAAGGGGAAAAAAATGCTGGGAAGAGTCCAAATTCACAAACCCGACAGACGTTCCACGTCAGCAAATGCCTTTTGTTTTTGACAATGCTCTAAATTATGTATTGGGGGTAGAAAAGCCATATTTTCCATATAGAAACAAATGATGGCTTCAGGATAAAAAGTAAATGTGCAAATAGTGATAATGTTGAGAGAGGATAATAAAGGTCAAGGATAGTGCCAGGTGACCAAAGAGAAATATTTTAAATGTGTAAATAGAAGGGTTTCACTTCTTAGCCCTATATTTGTGCTATAGACAAAAGTAAGCAGCTACTGCTGCACTCTCACACGTACTTTATACAGGTTGTGACCCACCAAGACTCGTGTGTGTGCCTAAATTATGCAAACACATGTAGTTTTTACCTAATAGGACTTTTCATATGCTTAACCTTACTGACACTCTGTAATGTTAAAAAGCAGATTCTCTATTTTCATTCAATAGGTGATAAATACACCAGGGAGAAACCAGCCATGTGTAACCCCATAAAAGTCAGTAAATAGCAGTGTCTCAGTTACAAGACTTAGTCTAAGCCGTGTAGTTGTATTAGTGCATGTGCACATGTATACGTTGTTTGGCAAAGAAACAGGAAAAAAAGTTCTTTATTTTGACAGATATTATTAGATCATTCAAGCTATGAAGTTCTGTCCTGTTAGGTAAAATTAACTGTAAAATGGGATCTCTCACTAGCTTTTTGTCATTAAGGAAAACTGTTACATTAAGTTCAAACATCAATTCAATCACATTTTATTTATAAGCTACTTGGCCGTGTTGCACAGTAGTTGTATTTGAAAAATATTTATAACTTAAAATGCTGTGACAAAAACTGTTACAGGAAAATTAATTAGAAGAGTTTATTGGGATTTTCTCTTTTGAGGGGGAGCAAAAGAACATTTGCTGACTTTTGAATTCTTCAGTGAGAGCATTCCAGAAGTTTCTGCTAAAAAAATTTAGAAAGGAGAAATAGAGTTATTTTATCATTATGGTATCTACTAAACACATAAAAATGGTATCTCTGTTACTTAGAAATAAAATAAGAGGGTTGCCTGGGAACTTGAGAGCTCATCTAGCTTCTCTCTTATCTGAAGGCAGGATCAACTATACCTACGTACTTCCTGACAGATGTTTATCTGGCTCTCTCTTAAAGATTTTCAGTAATGGAAATTCCATAGTCTTTGTAGCCAGGCAGTCTGTTCTTGTGCCTCTCTTATACCAGAAGTGGTTTTTTTCAGCTCTCTACCCCAAATCTGCATTACTTCAGCTCAAGGTCATTTTATAGAAGTGTAGAAGAGAATCTTTTATTTGTAGCAACAAATATCATATATTTATTTAAAGAGTTATTATGATCCACCAAAGTCTTCTGTAAGTTAAACAGTATTCATTCTTCACTTATCATTTATCCCAGGATTATACTGACATCTAGAAACTGTAGTGTAGCTGATATAACTGCACTTAGAGTGAGATTGATTTGGAGTACTTTAATTATAGCTCTTAATTATACCTGCTTATTCTAGCAGATACCTGCTAGAATCACCAATGATTGTCACACCAGAATGGGAGGACTAGAAAGTGTGTTTCAAGAGCTTTTAACCTCTTGATTTGCAGTTGAGATTGTACTATTTTGTTAAGGTAGTGTTTCTGTACTATTCTCAAGTACATATTTTTTTGTTGCAAGTTTTTTGCATAATATTGGAAGAAAAAAAAAGTAGATACTGTAATGTGTAAATTTATATTATTTGAGCAGTTTTGCTATATAAACAATATGACATATGGGAATTTTTTTGTTGCTGTTTACATAAGGAGCCTGTTAAGAGGTTGAAGGGGATTCAAGGAAAAGATTGTAGCAAATATTATAATACATTGATAATGAATTGCAAGGATTCAGCAGACTTTTCCAGCTCTTACTGACCTTGATTTCTTTTCTTTTAGTAATATTGCAGTTCTAAAAGCCAGAACATTTCATTCTCCCTTTTTTTTCCCCCAATGCAGACAAAATTGCATCTTGAAGTTAGATATACGGAATTATTTTGAATGCATCAAATTTGCATTTGTGCTTGGCTGCTTGGTTGGTTTTGTTTTGTTCCTGTTTTCATCTGAGAATAAAGGCAGAATGGTCCTAAAAGTTTATATTATTGAAATGAGGGACCACAAATAGAGAATAAGGTGGAAGGAAAGAGGGGATAAGGGGGAAGGGACTGCTCCTGCCACCCTCCAGTGTGTCCTGAAGGATGTGCTCAGCCTGGACCTATAGCCCAACTGCAGCACATCCCTGCTGCCCAGTCAACACCTGAAACACTGCTTGGGTATAGACTATGCATTAATACCTCTGATTGTTTTTTAGATTCTCTGCAGATCCCTCAGAGTCTGAAGCAGTCTTTTTCTAGATGTATGATATATTTCTGTTAATTTAGTTATAAGAAAAGTACAGCCACGAGCAACTTCAGTGTGTTCTCCTGACGTAGAAGTCAGCACACTGCAGTGGGCTGAAATGGAAGTTCAGTTATCCCTCAGTAAGGTCCAATGATTTATTACACAGTTACACAATTTGTCTCAGTGCTCTTATTCTTAATTGTTTTTTTAATAAAATATCTTTTTTTTTTTTCCTTCTTCTACTCCCTTTTCCCAGAAGGCATAGGCCAATAACAAACAGAAAACACCTACTTATACTTCTGGTCTGTGAATGCTTTTGAAAACCTCATGAGCTTCACAGCTGTGGCACATTCAGCTGCCTTTTATCTAACTCACTGTCATTTTGTGGTATCTCAGTGCCTATGACTGTTTGCAAACATATTTTTCTTTTCTCTGTGGCGGCGGCAGATTCTTCACAAGAAAACCTGGATGCAAGTCATTCTGACCTCAACAGGAACTTGGGATCATTAGTTTAGGGTGGGAGTGGGGATGAGCATTAACTTTGTACAGATATCGGATATTGTGGGTTGTAGAGAAAGGAAACCCATTGATCTGAGCGCTGTAAGTGCCTGCTGCACTTGTTCTTGAGATGCAGGAAGCCAATTGATCTCTGAACTCAGTAGGTCAGCAATCCATTATTGTAGGTCAGAGGGACAGTCTGCCTTTTAAATCTGTGTCACTTTCACCCCATACACTGGAATGTTTTCTCAAGGTGAATTTTGAAATCATGATTCCAAATAATCATGTCCTTTCAACTGTGTCCATTATCTGGGGTTCCTTGCCATTTATGTTGGCATATACATATAAACATATGTAGTAACCCAAATTACAAGTACTTGCAAAATTATAATCATAAATTTGATAAATCATTAATAAATTTATTTCAAACACTAGGAAATTAAAAGTGACATGCATCTGACCAAATATACTAAGCTAAAGTACATCCTAAAAGTGTTTACATCCCCACAGAGCATGAAAGGAACTAAATATATGTATCTGTAATGGAGATTTTAGGGTTGGTTTGCTTTGGGGGATTTTGGGGAGAGTAGTAGAAATGAGTTTAAGACACAGAAGAATATTTTCTACATCTGGCAATCTGAGACAGAGTCTTAGTATAATTGTTTTCTTGTGTAGGAGACTGTGTTTATATACTTATATGTATGTATTTTCATGTGTAAATATATATTTTTATGGATCTATAAAAAAAATATGCTGCAGCTACTTTTTGTTTAAATAGTTAAGCTTAGACCTGAATAGCACAAAACAGTAGAACCTGTAGATAAGCCTAAGGGTAAAACAAAGCATTGACCTAAACACCGGCAGAGTTGCTGCCTAGTTGCTGCATTTTACGTATATATCCTGAGCTAGGGTGGTTGTGGAACATTTTAAATTATGTAGCAAAAATAAGTTCTTTTTTGAAAACAAGGTCATTGCTAGCAGAATTTCAAGCTGCTGTTATTGAATTAGTTCAATTTTAAGAAAGTAATTAAAAATTCAAGATTCAGTTATCAAATTAATGCAATTTTAGTGAAGTAATTAAGGTAGAAAATTACTATTTTGGCATTGTGTCAAGCTATAGTTTTAGGAGGCATTATCCCATACATGTGAATAATCAGCACATACTTAAATGAAGCACATGCTGATAAATTAAGAGACTTTCACAAGCAGAATTTTGTAGTGGCAGCTAGTTAAAGAAACTCATAGAATCTAATCATGGAAATATAACCATGGAAGTTAACAACAACAACAACAAACCCCCTTGGTATTGTAATGAATATAGAAATTACTGGTGCCATCTACTGTTGATAAAATAGAGATGACAGAAATATGTAAGCCAAGTGGTGGAAATGAGCATGAGAAAAGGGGTCAAATAATTCCACTCCGTAATATGAAACTGAAGAAAAATGTGATGGGAAGGTCAAATTGGTTTATCATGTTTCTGAGTTCTTACAAGCAGAAAAAAAGGAAATAATTGAGACTGTATTTGAGAGATTTAGGCTTTTTTAAAATCTCTCCAATACTGTGATTGTCCACAGAGGAAAGTCAGAACCAGATATGTGCAATACAGCTATTTTGGGATTGGAGTTTGTCTTGATAACTTTATCTTGTTTTTCTTTAGNNNTTATCTTGTTTTTCTTTAGCTCTTAAATCTAATGGGATAAGTTCTTCAGCTTGTACAAACAGGTGTTGTTTAATTAATGTTACTGTTGAAATGTCATACTAAAACGTGACTGGGAGGAATGTTGTTTTGTGTTTGTTTTTTTTTTCCTCCCCCCTCCCTGCTTGGCAGGAACAAATTTCCTTCTTTGGCTTTTCAGAAAGCAGATAAATGTTGATGTAGTTTGAAAAGTATCAGCAAAAATAGGACACAGATCAAAAGGATAACTGTAATAGAAACAATTCAAATTTTTAAGTAAAAAAAAAAGCCAACACTGAAGGATGAGTCTCTCAACATAAGAAAACCCACCAGGAATTTAAGAAATTCAACTGTTCGTGCTTTGCAAGTGAGTTTGAAGCAGTGAGAGACGCAAGCACAAGATGGTTCTCTTTGCTTGTGTGCAGAGAACCTCAAGGGCTCTTCTGATGGAGATTTAATCTCTTTCATTATGGTCTGAGTTGGGTGTTGTTTTTCCTTTTAAAACTACACTCTTGTTTCATTGAACTCAACGCCAAAGGTCTTGATTACTTTAGCCAAGGTAAAGTTTCACCCACAGGTGACCCTGAAATATGAAACTTGTCCATCTCCAGGAAAGAACAGTGCTCTGGAACATAAGCTGTTGTTCCCTTCCAGTGTACTTTTGTATCCTTTGAGATGACTTTCTTAATGTGACTACGATTTAATTTAAAGTTCAGGGTCAAGGAGGTGACCACTGTGTCAGTAGTCAGATTGAAACATAAATTCAAAGGTCCAGTTTTGTTTCTTCATACTGCTAGGAGCTTTTCTTGTAAAACTCAAGAGGCCTTTAAACATCACGGGGAAAACAGAGATACAGAAACACACAGGTAATCCATTGGGTTTATTTTAGGTAAACCTTTAAGACTTCATTTGATTTCAGGAGGGAAAAAAAAGTGTAAAAAAACCCCAAAATGTAAACTTGGGCTCTCATAGTTCATACAGGTCTTAAATTTAGGACACCTCCCCGACAAAGAAGAGTCCCAAGCACGTACTGTTTCCCAGGCTCCCTTGGAGATTCTGGACAATGAAACAGCTCTGGTTGCTTATCTGAAAAGCTGTCTGGAGCTAAGGACCACTAGGTGTCTTCTGTTCACTGGCTCTCAGGCCTGAGAGAGTTCAGAAATGGTCTGAACTGACTCAAGGCTTATGCAGTGAACGTGGTTAGAAACGGCACATACAAGCTTGGGGTGCCTTTGTCCTTTCATGTTTGTAGAAGTTGACTGGTAAAAACTTCCCACATAAAGAGTTTCAAGACAGCATTTCAGACTCCAGAGCTGTGAGGTACATTGTCAGGGTGAGGAGCATCATTCTCCTGTTTCTCCTGCTGTCTGCTGAGCTTGACTGCTGTGCAGCTCAGGGTATGAGGTCAGGGCATTTGGGTCAGGACACAGGCACCTGTCCTGAAGTCCCCAGACTGTTTATGCAATTCATACTCTACAGCCATGTGGTTATTAAGACCAACAACTGCTCTGAAGCAGGAAATACAGCCCCCAGAATGCTTCTGGCCATCAGGCCACATTCAGGTGGTCCCCTGTTGTCTGGTGGCCCAGTGTCAAGGTTTGGGTTGGTGACACAGCAAGCTGTGCTTGCTTGCCAGCAGAAGCCTGGGCATGTGTACATGTTGGTGCACTTGCAACACCTTCACAGTCATCTTATTTTTAACATATTAAGTGCAGAGTTAATTTTCTCCTTCTGCCTGAAATGCCAAAGAGATGGGTTTGTCCACTTTGTTATTTCCTGTGAGGGCACTGGATGCATCAGTGGAAAGGATGGAGGGGATTTAGGCAGAAGGGTTCCTGCATATAAGGGAGAAGGAAATTTGGATTTTCAGCAGATACTGATAGGGAAGTCCAAAATTGCTTTTTATACATAGAAAACAGTGAGATTCAGGGTTCCTGTCATTCACGATGAATGATTTTTACAACCTTCCTTCATTTCATGCAGAAACCAGAAGGTATTGGGTGAATCAAGCTGAAGGGTAGGAAGAGAAGGGACTGTCATGTCTCTGAAGTAGTTCAGTGCTGCCTTGAAGGACTGAATCATAACAATGCCTGTGCCACTGAACTCCTATATTGTGTTAGTCAACTTGTTTAAATCTGAATTTTCACAGACAAGAGAAGCTGGGAGGCATGCTGAGCACTCAAAATTGACAGAAAGATTGAATGCCTTGGATATGTAAAGTCCAAGAAGTGTGAAGAGTTCTAAAAAAATAACAGATTGTATTCCTTGCTAACGGGGCACCAAATCACTAAATATGTGCTATTTTATTTCTGTCTTACATTTCTTCATCTGGAAATTGAAGATAATATGATTCCCTTCCTAGAAAGAGTCTGCTGAAAATAAACTAATATTTGTTATGTTGTCCAATACTATATCAAGGAATACTAGAAAATTCCCCAACAAATTAATCATTCTTTTTACAGAGCATGTTAGAATGGATCCTGCTAAACTAAAGGACATGGTCACACACTGAACATTGAGGAGAAAGCCAGATTTTAATTACCTGTTCACTGAATGAACATTGTTGTCCATCTTTTACATTAAAATGGGCAAAGGTTTTACAGAACAGTTTGGATTAAGAACATCATGGTGCAGACACGTGGAAGGTTATCCCTTAATTATGTCATTCTGTAAGTATTTTGAATGTGTATTAAGATATAGCTGAAGTTACTGTGACTGTTTTTTACATAATCTGCCCCTACCCATTTAGTTGGTGTATGTTCTGTGTTGCAGCTCCTTTGCAAACTCTGTAAACTGATGATTCAAGAGAAAAGCAGTACATATCAGTGTATATAGACTGTGAAACTGTGCTTTAAAATTACTCAAGGCAAACCTAGGGGAAAATAAAAAAAAAACAACTCTTACACTAAATATGTTTTCCTTGCCTAGATAATTGATGATCACAGATATTTTAAGTCTGTGCTGGGTGCACAAATCATTGCATAGATGTCTCTCAACTGTGAAATTGGTCAGCCCATCCAAGGTCTACACTACTTAAAATATTGAGTATTAAATATATTTTGCCCTGTGTATAAAATCTAAATAATGACGTTGTATCTTCCTGCTACTTTTCAAGATTTTCCCACAAACTGATTAACTCCCATTTAAGACCTCAGTAATGCAGATAAAACAACAGGATTAATCTTTTTTGTGTGCATGCTTTAGTTGTAGTATATGTCACAGTAAAAGCTTTTCTGTGCCGTATTTGTGTAGTCTTTGTTTTAATGTTGTTAGCATTAGCTATTGTTCAATTTTTGCTAGTATTAGATTAATGCTGCAGCACTGCTGTAAAGCTGTGGTGGTGCAAAGGCACAGCACAGATCTGTGTGTATAGGTAGGAACAAGCTTCCTTTTTGGTTGCTTTGTTAGTCTGTGGGGTTTTTTATGAGTGCTTTTTTTGTTATGACTTTTTTTTCTATTTTAGGGTAGGGTTCTTTGGTGAGTGCTTTGGTTTTTGGGGTTTTTTTTAGTTGTTTTGCTTTGCTTTTGTGTGTGTGTGTGTCAGTGCTTTAGGATTAGTCAATCTATTGTCTGCTGCAGAAGTACTTGTTTGTCCTTGGGGAGACGAGAGGAATTTTCAGAAGGGCATTGTACGGATTCTGAATACTAGTGATTTGTGCCAGTATCTTCTCTTCAAAGTAGATGGCTCCCAGCCTCGATTGAACTGAAAAGTGATTTTTAGCATATGACTCAATGATTTGATAGCATCTCTAAACCTGGATGGGTCAGGGGAAGAAGTCTGTGTGAAGGTTAAAACTTTGGCATGAATCCAGGTTAAAGTCTTCAGCAGATACCCTTAAATGAGCTCTTAATATACTCATCAGATGCTACCCTACTAACACTGCTTTGGCTCTGGGCAAAGTTCAGGTTTATTCTTTTTTTAAAACATTTTGAATTGTTTAGTGGTTTGGGATTTCACCACCCCTTGTTGGTGATGAAAAGACTCAAATATACCATATTACTAGACTTTCTTTTTGGGATGCTTCCATATAAACTTCATAATGATGTGTAAGCCAGATGGGTAGAATTGGAAACTTAAGTCATTTTTACCCTAATTATGTTAAAGGTACTTTGCCAACAGGTAGACTAACCAAGTAACATAGGGGTTTGCAGCAGTTTGTGAATATAAATTATAGCTTTATTATAACACTGGTAGAAATCTATTCTGGATTCAGCTCATCTAGATATCAATAATGTAAATTTACCTCATTTTTCTCCCTGTCCTGAAGTTTCATAGCAGTCTTACTGACTGCATCTGGCTACACAATTAAATAGAAATCATTAGTTTGAAGTGTAAGAAACTCCTGGAAACTGTCAATTTTAAGTTATTATAGTAGATATGCATTTTTAAAACTCTGGAATTGAGATAGTAGCAGCCAGTTAATTCATGTTTTGTTTTTTTTGTTTTGTTTTGTTGGTTTTTTTTTT
>VXAU01003995.1:125065-174102 GCA_013399695.1 Formicarius rufipectus
CTTGGGTAAAATAATTTAAAATCAGAATGCTTAGGTTTGGTGTTTCATTTCAGTATATTCAATTTGATTATTTTTTTTTTTTTTAAAGCTCTGCATTTGAGTTTCAGATCCCATCAGAAGGCAAACTTGATAATGTTTCTGGACTTTTGGCTTGGGGAGTCTTTTGTTGCAGAATACTGCCTTTTTATTAAGCAATTTTTCTTTCTCAGTCGATAGAAATCATTTGTGCTGGTGGGGTGGGGGAGGAAAAGATCAATCTAAGCTTTACAATATTTTGTTGTTTTTAGTTCAGAGTAAAGTGATTTTAGATGATGTGGTACCCAGACCCCTGGTTCCTTGCAGTGGCTGCTTTCTGATGAATTGGCTCTCAGTGTATTTTGTAACAGCAAGGTGACACTGCCATAAGGAAATTTGTCAGATTTGGCAATAATTAGCATCACTAGAGATTTAGCAGAAAGCTCAAGGTCAAACTGTTTCTTTGAAATTATTTCTTTTTTCCTCTCCTAGAGAGGTGATCCTTGCAAAGAAGGGTTGAGGCATTCCTGGGATTAAATGGGGAAGGATAGATTTTTGTGCTTTTCTAGATAATTAGAGGCCTTTAGTCTCTGAAGTTCTCATTCTGCAGCTTTCATGAACATTGATTTTCACTGGAAAAAAATTGGAGAAGGGAGTGAGTGAAAGCAGAAGAAACTGCATTACACTTTATTTGTGAAAACTTGAGTTTAAATCTCAAACATATCCAAAGAGAAAATGTACTCAGTGCACTTGGTATCCTCTAAGTGTTTGTTTTCCTCAGAAGACCAGCCTGCTACTGGGTTGTTTTAGCAATGTCCAGTCAGCAGAGTCCCAGCCATGGAACAGCAATGACCTTGCCAGTGCAGGGATATTTTTTAGCAGGGTTTGAGCACTGTTCAGATCCTTCCCTCTCTGTGATCGTGCTCAGGTTAGTGATTTTATTTTCTTTCTTTCAGGAGCTTAATGCTGCATTTTTAAAAAGAAAGATGTAAGTGAAGAAAGTAGATAGAAGAAATATACTTTGGACACCTCATTTAAAAAATATTACTTTGAATGCAAAGACTGAGATTAAGCAGGTTAATCCTTCCTTAGACTCAAGATTTCCTCACTCTTTGCCAGAATAATAGCCGAGCTGTTCCCACCATAGCTGTCTGCATGATGGGTAAAGTAATTGTGTTGGTCTGGAAAATTATTTATTCAAATATAATTAAAATACATTTAGGATTAAAGAACTGAGTAATACTTGCTATTCCAGGATACTGACTACCTTCTTTAAAACTTTCTGGCATCATCTTGGTAGAGTCTGGGCAGTTTCTGCCTTGCTGGTGCACTCTTATAAATGCTCTATTTAGTATATATGGCAAGATTTATTTTTTAAAAGTACTGATGAAAAATAATCAGCTATTGATGTCGCCAACTGTTTTTCCAAAGAGAAATCAGATTGGGTCAGTGTTACATGTGGACTGTAGTTCTGGGCTGCCCTGTTCAAACATTATGTTCTTCATGTGTGGATTACTTACACACTTTCAAAATGTAGTGTGTAGAAAAACTGCAGCATTTACTCTCAGAGGGTTTCTGGGGCCAGGGAGCTGTGGGTGAGGAACAAGATCAAACCCAGTGAGGGGACCAGTGCTCAGATCCAACCAAGGGTAGAAGGGCAAGGCTGTGGGAACAGAGGTGGGCTGGGACAGGGGTGCCTGGCTTGGTGGGGCAGAATTTGCAAACAGACATCTTAATTTCTGCCAGTGTTAATTGAAATGTAACATAATGGGCAGCATCAACTCTGGCAAACCCAGAGCCATTAGCCAACACTTGCAAACCATGCACCACAAAACCTTGAGATGAGTTTTAGGAACTGAGGCCAACTCTGTACGACATCATTTTATCTCTGATGGAAATTACTGACAGTAAATGTGTCCACTGGCTTACAAGTGTGCAGAGTCTTGCAGCTGTCTCTTTTCTCTGAAGCAATTATAGACTCATAATGTTGTACAGTAATGTCACAGAGAAGAGTAGGCTTTAGAGGACCTCAGTGAGCCACCTAAATGAGGGCTGTAGTTCTGTCAGTAGCTCTGGCAAGGACTGTGCTGTACATGGACTGGATATTTTCTTTTTGCTGCTCAAGTAACAGAGTATACAGTTGGGTTCCAGCTGTGCTGAGTTGGATAGAAGAGGTTTATGTGCTCTTTTTCACTCAGAAGAGTTGAGTGCTAAGTCTATTCACTTCAATTTATATCACAAGTTGAAGAATGTGTTACAGTGCCTTTTTGGGTTTGAATGTTTATTTCAGAAGGTTTATTGGATAATTTTCACCAGCTCCTTAAAGTGTGTATGTGTCTAAATAGTGTCATTTTACTCTGTGCACGTCACTGATTTCTTAACACAGAAACAATAACGAAAAGAAGGGGAAGAAAACACCCTTAATTAGCCATTTTTATTTAGTACCTGTTCCTATTATGAACTCATAGTGTCTTCTAAAACCCAAAATATGGAATTATTGGATAGGTTTTGTACTGTCTTACTGAGCTCTGTGATTCATCTCAAAGTCTCAAAGAGCTTGCTTTAAGAAAACACCATGGCTAGTTGCTTACTCTGCTGTGGTTGAGTAGAATGGTATCTTGTCCAGTGTTGTTTCCAGTGTCCAGTGCACTTGATGGAATCTGCTTTATGTCTCTCAGATTGTCTAACAAAGAAAAGACGATAAATTACATTTTTGTGCAAAATGTAAAACAAGAGTAGTGAAAATAAAACAAAATAATAATTTGCGTAGTCCAATAGTTCTAATGTCATAACATCAACAGCTGCTTTAAAAAGATACCAAAAGTGACCTTTTCCAGTTCAAAGTTTATTCCAAATATACTTTGTCACTAGTTTGAGTTGCAAAAACAAAAAATTTGTTACTGTCACACTATTATTGAAACCCATCTTACCATTGGAGAGATCTGCATCTTTATTCAGTGTTCTCCAAATTATTTTAAACATAACTCTACAGCATCTATTTATTCCTTTATCCCATCTCAGTCCACTGTATCATGGCCCCAAGCTGTGTGTGTGATGGCAAAGTTTGGCTGCTGAGTTATTCCTCAATGCTGCATTTCTGGCACACTGAAGTCATGGGCATGATTTCCTTTTGAATCCCACTGGGAACAGAACTCAAGAACTGGATTGTTTGCCTAAAATATCCTAATTACAGAATTGCCATTGATCAGAGGTTTGGCTGTGTTCAGTCCTTTCATGTTGGTAGCTCTAACAGGGTCTGTCCTGCTGGCTGGGAATTGCTTTGCTCTTGTGTTTGTTCAGAGATCATCCGGTAATTTCCCTGTCCACAAAACAAATCATATGAGATTATAAAAATCCAAGATCCTTTCCAACCCAAACTATTCTATGATTCTGTGAAGAGATTAGATGAGGGCATTGGAGTGGGGGGAAGTAATATTCACTTGCTTGCACTGCCCAGTCTGCTTGTTTCCCCTCTGCAGAATCCCTGTCAGCCCTCATGACAAGAATACTTTGTCTCACTGAGACCAGGATCTGCTTTATTGCTTTGAGCAAACCTCTGCAAAAGTTACATAACAAGGCCAGCATGGGAGCTATGGGCAGTATTTTTTGCAGAGAAATGTGTATCATGAGCAAGATGATTGACAGTGTTTGATTCTGATATTAGGATGAGTACTTTCAGAATGGCAGTGGATGATGTTTTGTACATACAACTCTCTTCTGGATTTTTATCACTTTAGTTTGTCAGCCTCGCTGTTGTAACACGTGGCAGCTCTTGAGAAAGAGAGAAGTTATTTGTTCCAAACTTGGGAAATATAATTTGTTATTCTAATTTTCTTTTTATGGGTTAGTGGATAAAACTGCATTACTCTTCTTACCTATTTTTGTTTTGGCTCTGGAAATGTGCATGTAGAAGAGGTCTTTAAAAATTTAACATGTTGAAATAATTGTGCTAGGTAGTAGTGTCCTGTTCTTGTCCTTCACCTTACAAAAGCAAGGACCACAGTGGAACACATTGAAAAGGTATTTATGGTGATCTAGAAAGCTTGATAGAAGTATTCTGTGCATTGACTCAACATGTTAGCTGGTGGCAGACTTAGTTTTGGGTTTGGGGGTTTTTAAGTTGCTTTTCATAGTGCATATTTGCTAAGAGAGAGAATTCATATCACAGGATGTTGTCCATATTAAATTTACAAGGGTTAAAAAGGATATGAGCTGTTGGTCAGGAATTCCCTCAGCTGCAAACTGTTTTGATATACAGAGTATACTGGACAAGTACAGTGTTACACTTCTTTCACAATGCTATTTCTGTATCCAGTTTTGGTGCCTGTTGGAGTCAGGAACTCAGGCAAGGTTGATCTTTGTAAGAATGTCTGTGCTGAGCCAGAGTCCTTTTTATGTTATGTTCTTATGATATTCAAGGTGGAGGTATACAATGGGCAGAATGATATCTCAATTCTGAATACGTTAACAAAGTTTTTTATAAAATCATCTCACATGAAGCAGGTGTTTCCAATGATATTTGAAATCATGAAAGATTAATAGTATAGCTTTTGTGGAAGATTAGAGAGTGTTCAAGTAATATAAAAGCAGGGGACCTTTTGGCCTCAGAGCCATTGGGGAGGTAATTACTGTAATTGAACTGCACTGTTTCCTTTCATCATAGCTTGATGCATATATGGTATATTTTGCTTAATATTTGTATAAAACCTGTAATCTTAAGTAACACATGCTGTTCTTTGGTGCATGAAGGTTTATAGTCTATTTAAAAGGGACAATCTGACATACTTCATGGTTGGAGAGATGCAGTGTGAGCAAAGAGAAAGATGGATCAGCACTCCCAAACCACTACCACTAGGGAAGTGTTGATGAAGGCTCTCTGTGCTTTAAAAACACCTGATGGTTGGCTCCAAAAGCCTCTAACACTTTGGCTGATAATTTAGTCAACCAAGTCTAGCTCTTGCTTTTTACCATATCTTTCTCACTTGATGCTGACAGCACTGGGTTCAAATGGAGGAGAGAGCCATAATAAAAAGCGACATCTACTTCAGCCAGTCTTACTTGCTTTTCATAGCACACACAGTTGCTTTGGCCAGGAGAGAGAACACATGATATTGCAGCCATTGGCCCGGGTGTGAAAGGTTTCCTGCTTCCTTTTCCTATAGAGATTCCTGCCAGTGGGCAGTGAAGAGGCACCCATGTCATGAAAGCTGTCCTGGTAGTCATTCATCTGGCTGAAGAAGCTGACTTTCTGTACTCAAGCTGCAGCATGCAGTCATACAGTTTAGGGCTGCCTGCCTTCTCCATGCCAGCCTTCCCAGGAGATCTGTCCAGGTATCCAGTCCTTCAAGGACAAGACTCATCAGAAGTTTTGAGTCTTGATTTTAGACCACTTCCTGATCAAGTGCATGAAGTATTGTTCAGAGGAAAACTAATTCTTATTTGTTGGAAAGTTGAGACCTTGGTAGACCCCTGGAAATGTCTGAGTTCAGTTTTGCTCATTTTCCCACAAGAGAATCATAGGGACAGATTCCCCAAAGTATATAAAGAGGTCATGTGGTCTAAAAGATAATGGCTTGGCAGCATTTTTTCTGATTTTTTTTGCAATTCAGTAAGGAGGGCTAATCTTTTGGCCTTCAGTTCCCCTTCTGCTGCCCTAATGAATGATGGAGACTAAGGAAGAAAGAACAAGGCCCAGATCTAAGCTGATTTCCCAAGAGGTATATACTCAAAGTTGGATTTTGCTTGGGTTTGTTTGGTTGGGTTTTTTTGTTTCTTTGTTTGTTTTTTGGGTTTCAGTTTTTTTCTCCTTCTTCAGGGAGAAAAGCCACCTATCTGAACTGGGAGATTAAGTGGAAATATTTGTGCCTAAGTAGTTAGTTACTCCTCTGGGTGGAATTTCAAGTGTTGTGAGTGTATAGTTAAGAGGGCTATTATCATAGCTGCCCCAGAAAAGTGATAGCCACTTGTGTGTTTCATGTTGCTTGGGAAGCTTGAGCTTAAGGAAATAGACTTTCTGGCCACTCTTGAAAATCCAGGAGTATTTGGCTGTTCCCACAAAATACCAGTACCCCTGTAAGTTTCTGTGCCCTTATGTCTGTAGCGCTGCCACTGCTGCAGATTACAGGTTTTTTTATTCCTGCTCCCTTCTTTCCATGACTAATGGGGAAAGACCCCATATAGGGGAAGAAGTGCCTGTGTTGCTTCCAACACATTTACTAGCCTACTGTTCTGTCTGCTCCATCTCCCAGAGACACACACTTCCTTAGGTTTTGTGAGGCTACGAAATTTATCATTCACAGTAACACTACTCATGATATACAGGACTGTCTGAAAAGTGTTTCTTCCTTGTTTTTAACTTGGAGATGTTTGTCCTTTTTCATGTGAACTGTTTCCAGGCTGCAAATCAAAGGTGTAACTTCAGCCTCCATGTCTGTACATTGAAATGGGCTTCAAACCCAAACTTTTGGCATTTAATAACAATGAAAGTAAAAACCTGAAAAGTCATGGCATACTGTGCCCTCACTTTCACTGGTGATCCAACACTGGTGCTCAATGTATGATTTCTGGTCTTTTTAAATAAAACCCAAACCTCTTCAATAGGAGCTGTTTTGTCATGTTATGTTTAGTCCTCTGCAACTCCTCTTCCATTGCAGAGGTTCATCTGTGAAAGTGAAGGCACTGAAATTAGATGCTTTGGCAAATCCCACCTTTCGGTGACAGAGAAGAAAATTGTGCAGAAAGACTGAGACTAATCAAATCCATTCTAGTTTTTTGTGAATTTTTTTTTTCTCCTTTCTATCAGAATCCACAGAAGGGAATGAGTGGCAAGTCTGAGGCAGTCCCCAATGCAAAACAAGAGGGAGTATCACTTTGCAAGTAGTTTCTGGGATGAGTCCAGACTTTAGAGCAAGTTGTATGGCTTCTAACCCACCCTTCCTGGATCTGGTCCTTTCAAATAGCCTAGAATGTTCAGTCAGGTTCCTAAATTTCATTCATTTATAAGGAATTCCCCTGCTTAAGCTGACAAATAGTCCTTAAATATGTGTCATTAGGAATATGAAGTGAAACAATTTGGGGACTGGATATCTAACAGAGAAGGTGAAATATCCCCTGAAACTCAAATGAATAACTGCTTTGTTCCTGCTGGGATAGCCAGCGTGCCTGGAAGACTTTGTGTGGAGAAATTGGAAGATATATAATACCACCTTGCAACTGAAGAAATCAGCATCTTTCGTGGACTAGGTAGCATACTAAGGAGAAAACTTGCCCCAAGGCTTACAGGGTCAATAACGTGGAGAAAAACCTGTCCCTACAATATCCTCATGCATTGTAAGTCATCTTGATATTTTTGTTGGGGTTTTTCTTTGTACTTGGTACCAGTAATAAAACACATTGTGGTCTCTTCAAGTGTCAGAACTCATCAGGGCAGGTGATAAATGGTGTCTCTCAGATTGGAAAGGTTGCTGCTATATATCTTCACACAACTCTCCAGAGCGAGATAAAATACAGGAAGGAAGCAGCAGAGGCAATATTTGTGCCTTTTTTCCAAGAAGGTTCTGGCTTGCTGTGATTAGCATAAGAGTAGGATTTTAAACATCTTTCTTTCTTCATTAAGATGTTTCAGGTTATCAAATTCAGCTCTCTGTTTATAGAAACTCGAAATAGGTACCTACATGAAATGGTGGTCACTTTCCTGAACTTTAGAGCAAAACTAGCAAACCTGGCTTATTCTTCTGTTGAAGTCAAAGCATTACTGTGAATTTAATGTCTCTAGTATCTTAGAACTCACATGTCTTGGCTCTATTGCTGCCTTAGATGCATTTTTTTTATAGTCATTAAAAGTATCACTTTAAATAGGCCTATGTTTAGCCTATTAAGGGAAGAAAATCTGCCTAAAAGGTTAGTACACCCAATGGAAACACTTCTGGCAGTGTTACCTATGTGGATATATAGGTGAAGCATATGTTCATTGTTCCTAAAGTAAAAGATTGATTATTATGCTCATTTGTTTAGTTGGAAGCCTTGGATGAAACCCAGAATGACACATGTGCTTTGGAAAATAGCCATAACCACAACCTTACTCAGTAAATGTGGTAATTTCTTTTTCCCCTTTCAAGCATAAACATTAAGAACATTAGTGTTGTTACAAAATGACAGTGGGGAAATTATGTGTTCTGTAATAAGATCTGCTTGTTAAAATGCCACAGTGTACTGAAAACATTAATATAGGCATTAGTTATTTATAATGGTCACTTGGTGGCAGATTTGAGCAGGTGTCTTTTTCAGTGGCCAGAGGTAAATAAAAACATGCAATTCTTAATTCTGAGCTGTACATATTTAAAGAGTAATTACTTTTCATACACTGGAGTCCATGATGCAACAAAAATCCTCTTATGATAATTATCATAGAATCATTACAGTAAAGAATGGGCAAATTCTGTTTACTTGAAGTTTCCTCTCCCTTCTCCCTTTCTCCAGCAAGATATGTTTCCTTGGTCAAAACAGAGAATATTTTTGAGGTTGATAAATGTAATTTTCTATCAGAAGTTTCTATTATAATAAATTGGAGACCTGGCATCTCTGTGATCTGTGATGAGACACTAAGTAAAAACATCAGGTAGGCACAACTCCTCTGTAGCTGAGAGAAGCAGAGTGAAGTAATGGCTACAAAAGTTGTACTAACAGATTAATTTCCAGAGGTGCTTGATATTAGCAGAAAAATGTGACAATTATTGTTATGATGGAAAGCTACCATCTATTTTAATGGATCTGCACACATTATTAAAGAGCACAGAAATAAAAGCAAATTGTAAAACTATATGTAGTTTAAAGCTGGGGTAGGGCAGGTGCTTTATTCTGTTATTTTGTGAAGCTTTGACTGCTGACAAAGACTTCCAACCAGAAAGTACATAGTACTGTGGATTTGCCAATGCTGTTTGCATGAGAATAAAGCCCATGTTTTTTCCTCAGGGAAAAAACCTTCAGAGGTTTCCTGATAATTTGGCACTTTTTTGGTGCTAAAATGTAAATGAGTAGCTCATTTCTATTCATGTCCCCTGGGGAAATGAGACTTTTGCAGTCCTAAGATCTCTGAATGCAGGTAGTGGAATGCAAGTAATAACTTCAAAATCCATTTTGTGTTTCAATTTTTTGGGGTTTTTTTAAGGAAAAAAATAAAAGCTCATTTTTCAAAATGTGTATTTGACTTAAGGCTCATATGATAAATTCAAGGTAAGAGATACCTTTTACCTGTATATTGTCCCTAAAAGTTCTTAAAAATCTTGGTTCGCATCTTATGAGTCTTCTTCCAGCTTGAGAGTGAGTTCATTCCACATTATGCACTACCTCATCTTCCATACTTCTCTATTTTTTTGCAATAGAAAAGACAGGGAAATTCCAGACAAATCCCACCACAGGAACATTCCTGGATTTCACATCTTTGACATAGTCTATGTCTGCTGTCCCTTGGGTTAATAGATGGTCTCCTTACCCGTATCTGTCTCAATTCAAATGTCTTTGATAGAGGTTTACAAAAGTATGAAGGCATTTCTTTTTCTTCTTCCAGCTACTACAATATTCACATCTGTACCTCCCTTAATTGCATTGGATGCAGAAATATCTCTTAATAGAATGAGCACCACATTTTTCAGTGTCACTGCAGTCCCATCCATCAGGAACTTTATCCATCATCTAATTGTATTAACCTTGAGTGATTTCAATAGTTCAGCAGAACACAAAAAGAAAAAAGCCTTTACCAGTTCTACCTCTATACTTTAAATGTAGAAACTGCTTATATATATAGGGAAATACACACAGAGCTTGCCTGTCATACAGGAAAACAGTCATTAGACTTGCCCTATTACAGTGGGTGACAAAAAAAAAATCATATTCTTCTGGGATTTCTCTTGACCTCAACCTGGAACATCTTTTCAGAATCCATTTCAGTACTCATGCTAATCATAGTAGACACTAAGCAAGGAAAATTTTGCAGCATGTATTTCCTTGCTAAAATCTAACACTGGTTAAGTCCATGAGAAAAATAGCAGTCTCCACTTGCCTCTTTTTCTTTGAACTCCAGCATTATCTGGTCACTTCAAATTTTCAAGAAATTTAGAAGAAAAGGTCATGAAAGCTGCTGGACATAAATGAATCTGTGACTCTCCCTTGCATAACAAACAGAAATATGTTGTTGTGGGCACTTATTTGGAGGAAAAAATTAATATTTCATAAAGATTTTTTGGGGGGAGGGACTGGTGGTGATGGTATACTTATTATGATGGCAGATGTATGTTGCCTTATGACATAGTTTATCTTAGTCTGGTTTTGAAACTAAATAGTCTTTGAAAAGAAATCCATTCCTTTGTAACATGTCCTATCTTCAGATTTTGCTGAACACTTCATATTTTTTGAAGAGCCTGTTTTTAAAAAACCCAGACAAACCATTAACAGGACTTACAGAGCCTTAGAAACTCTATTTAATGACTTTAGTTCTTAATTTTATCCTGCTTTGATGTAATTGTGTCTGGAAAAATGTTGCATATGAAGCCCCTAGCTCCATTGAACATGAGCAAGAGCTTCCACTGTTCCAATTACAGCAAACAGGTCTAATTCAGTTGTAGCCTGAAAATCCATCAGGAATGGTGCAAGATGTGGTTTTCTCACAACTCTGTAGCATACAGAAAGTAGCAAATGGAAAATTCCCTTCACGTACGCATAGGTCACCACTCCAGGACCATTTAACTCCTGGGCTTATGGCAGGAAAATGCTTTGCTCTCTGCCATGCTGTAATTTCTGCTGCTTGCTAAATACAACAAACAAGGACAACAGTAAAAATTCAGGTCTGTTGTAAGTGCTTTTAAGTAATCTGTAATAGTAGTTGTCTGTGTTTATTTTAGGCATTATAAATGCTTCTGGTTAGGCTTTTTGCAACATACCTGTCTGTATTTCCTACCTTTGTCTTTGCTGGAGAAGGTGGGTTTTATGCAAAATGTTTTTCATCTCCTATTTGCAGGTAGTGTAAAGAAAGTAGAAACTGGTATTTGCTGTTTAAAATAAAGGCATTGCACTGAATAAATAATTGAATTAAAAATGGAGAGTTATCTAGGCATTAAATTTGTTATTTGTCTTCACAGTGCCACTGCGTATGTATTTCTTTTCTGCATGATAATTGATTAATCTGTTTTGACAGCTACTTCATTTTGCCAGCTAAGATATAGGGCTGGGCATCTATTAGCAAATATTTCTTGTGAGGCACTTGCCTGAGGCTAGTTTCTTATTTAAATGAAGAGCTCTCTAAAGCACAGCAGCTAAGTGTACCTGGGTGTGTTTGAAATATTATGCCTGTCTCTGTTACTAATCACAGAATGGCATAGTAATGAGGCTGAAAATCAGTGTGTGAAAATATGGGATTCCTCTCCTCTTCTTTTGAAGAGGAAATAATTACTATTTACTTTTTTCTTCTTTTATTGTATGTCTATTTTTTTAAAGGATGCTATTGTTTTAGCTATTCCCATATGCATTAAAAATATCAACTATTTGTAATGTGCTATGATTTTTAAAATGCCAATTTGTGCTATTCTGGCTGATCAGAGATGGATTGTTGAGTAATCCTGGTTGAAGCATTTGGAAAAAAAAAGAAAAAAGGAACCAGCAGCTTTTTCTGTCCACAGCTTAGTCCTGAGCAGGGAAATTAAATGCAATGGACAAAGGAGTGCTGGAGTGTGCAAATGTGTCAGGAGTGAGGGGAGCAGCAGCTGAGGGACAGCGCGATGGCACACTCAGTCCAACTCTCAGCTGCCTCTTGCACCCAGCCAGGGCCACGCAAGCTTCTCTCAGGAACTCTCTGTGCAGATACAACTGGGGCCGATTAAACAGCAAGAGTTGCTCTTGTGCCAGGGAGAGATTTAATTACTTTGTATTCTGTTGATGTTTTAGCCTGCCTCTGTTGAAAGCATTTTAAATTTTTTTTTTGGTGCTCCAAGTCAGAAATGTGTTGATTCTTCTAGGGGATAAAAGCCACAACCAAACAAACAAAAAACCACCAAAACTAAACTCAAAAAAAGGAGCAAAGTTTTTTGCTTGTTGTCTATATTAAATTCTCAGGAAGCTGCAATGATTGTGAGATAAGAAAATATCTAGTGCATTAAGGGACAAGGTTGAACAGCTGAGTAAAGGGAAAATGTATGATGCCTCTGAATTCTCTGTTTATGAGGGATTGATGACCAAAATGTTTAGAGAAAGAAAGTATTCTTTGAAGAAGCATAGATTGTATTTGGGTCCAGATAAAAATAAAAATGCTTGTGGTGGAAAGACGGAATGGGTGAGGGGAAATACCTTCTGATCCTAGCTTACCTGCTAGAATTAAAGAAAGTATTTGGTAGCTGACCTCTAAGCCTATTTTTAGACCTATTCCCTACCCACCAAAATTTTATTTTATAACAGATGACAGTTTAAAATCTATCTTATTTCCTACTGAAACATTTTGTTTCCTTTCAATTTGCTTTCTGGGGTCTTAAAATGACTATTCCCAGTCCTGTCCTTGTGGCACTTAAAAAAAATTGAACAAAATGTGTGTATTGTCTGAACAGAAGCTACAAGAAAGGACAGTCATAAGGAGGAGCATGTTTGTGTAAAATTTTTTGAGCTATGATATTGTTTTGCATAGAATAACTAAGTGCAAGTATTGCCTTGAAAGAAAACTGCTAAAGGGAGCCACAAAGACTAGAGAATAACTGATAAAAAGAAATAAAGGATACACGGGGTAAAAACCAGCAGAGCATCTAAAAGGTGGATTCTGGTAGGATGTGTGATACCAGTGATGGAAAAATACAGAATGGAGCAATATGTGCAGGAGAGGAGAGGAAATGTGAAGCAATAAACATTAAGGAAGCAAGAGAAAAACTGGAATAAAAGAGCAACAGAGAGATGAATAAAGAAACAATGTAAGGCTTGAAATAAGATGAAATTCAGCTTTAAGAAGGTAAAGGGGGAATTAAAGCAATAAAGAAATAAACTCCAGAGATAAGGTAAACCACTGTCTTTGGCAGATGATTCTTAAGAAACTTTAAAAATGTAATTTTTAAAAAAGTACAGTGTTAATGTGGTGACATTAGTATCATTTAACCTTGTAAAAGATGTTGTTTTCAGGGAACTCCTGCCACAAGAGCAATTTCCTGGACAACATCATCAATTTTCAGTTTTAATAAATAAAAGGCTACAAGCAATTAATGTTCTATGTAAAGTACTTGTGGGTAAAAATCCCTCTTGAAATGCTGATATGCCCCCTGTAGTCTATTTAAATATCCCAGAACTGGTAGAGTTCCCACTACTCCCCTCCAGCAATTAGTTCACAATTTAAGAAAGCTGTGAAGATATCTTCTGAGCTCAGCTGTGGTCTTTGTCTTTTACTCAGTTAATTGCACATCCAGAGACTAATGAGAAGCAACTCATTCAGTATTAGCTTTTGTCCCTTACAAAACTGTTTCCAGGTCCCTTCGTGAGCTGCTCTTTAGCTGAATGGGGTATGTGTTTGAAGCTACTTTCTTAGCTATTTCTTTTATTTCCTTTATAGCTCTCCAGTGGTTCTTTTCTGGACTCTGCAGTTTTTTCTTCTTTCCCTTACGCTATACAAAACTGAGAGTATTGATTTTATGAGGATGCCATGGGGTGGTGCAATTAGTGGCATATCTTTATCTGTGTTGTCTCTAACCTCTAATATTTAATGAGAAGGTCAGAATTAAATACAAATAATCAAGGTGTGATCAAATCTGATGGTTGTTGTTGTTGGGGGTTTTGTTTGGGTTGTTTGTTTGTGATCTTGGTTAGGTTTTTTTTTTTCCTTTTTCTCATTCTCTGGCACAATGGAAGCATTTCCTCACCATGAGTCTCCATGCCCCCACCCCAAAAACCAACCAACAAACATGCTGTATGGCAGCACTGCTGAAATGGAGTCCACAGCCCCCACATTTGTTGTTGTAAGCCTCCAGTGCTTGCAGCCAAGGACAAGCTGGCAGGCTCTCCCACCAAGCCCCTGTGCTGCTCCAGTGCTTCCTCTAGGACGGATGTGAGCTCTGGTTGCAACCTGGCAGTGGTTGCTTTAAATGTGTGCATGTGGGACATGCTTGGGCAGCAGGGCCACCAAGCCCCAGGGATGGCTGCACCCTGTCCTGGCACACCTCAGAGGGAGACAGGACCAGGGTTCCAGAATGTGGTCCCCAGAATCTGGCAGCTTCTCAGCTTTCTGCTTCCAGGCTGGAGCACATGGTCGGGGAGGGCTCAAGGAAGCAGAAATGGGGCAGAAGCTTGATCTGTAAATCAAAACCTTAATTAGATAAATGAGTATTTTAAATTTTTTTGGTTTTGTTTTTAATGGACTGCAAGCCATACAGTTAAAGGTCTGAGATCCCTTTCATGCCCTAGGCTGGATGTAGTTTGCTTTGCCAACTGTTACCATTTAATTACAGGTGTTTCCAGCATGTGTATCCAAGTAAGATGTGACTTCCATGGAAAGGTAAGTGGGCAGGTAGTTGAAGATACTCAGCATAAATACAGGGGATTGTTGGACTCCTCACTTGTGGACAGCTATTAAATATTCCAACAAGACAACAGTAGTAGTAAACCTGAATTACTCTAGGCTTACAATTAATTTGCTTGCTGGGATTTTTGAATTTTGCCAAGAGTCCTGCACTGGACTGTGTTAAATGGTTTTCCATGGGGATTTTGGATTTGATTTGTATGATCATGCTAGCCTCTCTAATTCCACTGCCAGCTCTTCAGTATTCCAGTTGCAGAAATGCTTCTAATTCTTTCAGTGCAAGTTCTGCTCCAGTCTTGCTCTAGTCTAAATTACTATCTCTGTTGAATACAGAACACGAGTAGGTCATTCGTACCTGACTAACTTGATTTTAGTTGTACAAAACCTAAGATCTATTCCGATCTTCAGCAGTGGCTGCCACAGGTGTTTAAGAAGGGCTATGAAGACAGGATAGTCAGGTTGTGATACTTTTCTAGAATACTTTGATGACTTCCAGCACATCACAATCACAAACTTCATACGTTTTAGGAGACTACTTGCTATTCAATAGTTGTCAATGGATTTTTCTTCCATAAAATTGTCCAGCGATTTTGTGAATGAGGGTAAGCATTGCAAGTCCTTTGGGAAGGAATAACATAGCTTAACAGAGAAATGTGTAGAGAAATGTCTGTTGTTCAAACCTTCTATGTGGATATCGTCTTTTGAGATCCCTTAATCACTGCATAAGAAGGCAATGAACAAGCCTTACCTATTCATTCATTATTCCAGATGTCTTAGATCTCTTTCCTGTCCCATTCCAGTTTTATCTTTTCCAGGTTCAAGAGTTCTGCTGTATATGGTCTTTGTCCTCTTCTGTAATATTTCCTATTTTGCTTTATTTCAGTTTGGGTTACTGTGCCTTATGAACTTTGCATTCATTCCATCTGTACTTTAGAACAATAGATATGTTCATTTGGTTTCTTTCTCTGAAATCCTAACCTTGAAACTTCAGTCCTTTGTGATAACTATTTCAGAACCAGCCACAATATACAATTCTTTTCCTCACAGATATCACTTCATGTTAATTTATATTTCATTTTGTCTTTCTTACCACTCACTGCTTTGAAGCTCTTCTGCAACATATCAAGTTGACCTTTGTCTTTACTCCATGGAATAGTTTATATCCTCCCCTACTTTTGTTACTGCACTGTTCATTCCCTCATCCAGATAGAACTTGCCCCTTTTCTGATTTTTTTTTTTTTTTTTTGCTGGTCCAACTTTAACTATGCAAGAGAAAACAAAATTGATACGTCTTTCAGTCTTAAAGAGGTTTCCTAAAGCCTCATGCAAATTTGACTCAAGCCTGTGGCTAAGCCTTATCAACTCTAGAGATACCAACTTTACCTTCTCCTGTCACTGATGGGCTATTCCACCTACCCACCAAAGATAAATTCTTTGCCTAAAGGAGGCACAGCAAAGACAAGAGGAGGTACTGCAAAAGCATTTAGCAGAAGAGGTATTCACATCAGAAAGCACAGAAGAGGCAGATGCTGCAAACTTAGAGGCAGAGCTAGAGAGGGAAGGGGAAATGGCAGCCAGGGTAACAGGTCAGCCAGCCCTGGTTTTTCCTTCACCTTTCACTGACCTGACAGTGACTTCAGTTTTTACAATATGTCTTTGTGAGGTTTTGTTTGAGAAACTCAGAGGCTGCAGATGCTGTGGCTTTTTGCTAAACTGCAGTAGTGATAGTTACTCTCCATGGAACAGCAAGTGTTTCTAATGAGGTATTTCAGGTGAATATATAGTTTATAGATTAGTGTCTGTGAATTCACTGCCCAGTCCTTGATATCTTTAGAGAAAATTATTAAAGTTGTAAACAGATTGTTTGATCATTTAAAATCACTTGAAAGATAGGATTAATGCAGTCATTCATGATGTTTGCTCTTGTTTTCCACTTCCAGACTCTAGGTACATCTCATTAAGCACCCCTGTGGCCACACATCTCCTAAATATTTTGTCACTCAAGATGTATCTCCCTAGTATTAAACTGGTGCTCATGCCCTACAGGGTTTGTTTTCTCTACTAATGAAATAGCCACAAGTGTGCTTTTCAAAGAAATATTGTAAGTTCTGGTCATTCCAGTTATCTTACCAAATGGACATTAGGTACTGAGAGGAAGAGAAACAATCCTACTCACTGGAATCAGAAATTTTTATATACCTATTTCCCATTCTCAAAGGACAACTGAATACTTCTAGTCCAGATTTTATTTATGTAGTTTATTTTTCTAAAGGAGCAGCAAAAGTGCTAATTTTACTGAAGTAAATAAGCATTTAAAGTAATGTTTGGTTTAACAGTGAATTAACTGATTTATCATTGAGCAATTAATTGTTCACTTTCAGGGTCAGCTCAAAAAACATTATAGAAACATCATGGAATGGTTTGGGTTGGAAGGGATTTGAAAGGTTGTCTAGTACCAAGACCCTTCCATGGGGGGTTCAAGTGCTTTTTCTTCCCAAAATAACCATTAATATGTAATTTACTTTAAAGTCTGTTATTAATTGTGTAGCTTCTCTTTATATGTACAGTTTTGAATAACTTAGGTTATATTTGACTAAATAAAAAATTGATTTCTAAATTGGTAAAGAGCCCTATCATTTTATCCCAAAGGAAGGCAAACACCATGTGAACTTGAAATATGCAAAGTGTAATGGATTGACTTTAGCTGGCAGTTTTAAAAGGGTCTGTCATCAAGTACAGCAGCTGTACTTTACATGTATTAGAAAGTATTGTTATCATGGGAAAACAATGTAGAATACATTACTTCTCCATTCAAGGCCTGTTCTTTCTGTCAGCTTAAATGCTTTGTCAGTTGGTTTCTTGCTTTCTTTCAGTTTTTTTTTTCATTTGTTTTCCCTAAGATACTCAGAACAATTTAATGTTAAAAAGAATGCTTAGTAAGTGAAAGTAAAAGAAAATCACCAGGTTGATGGTTTGGTGAATATATCCTCCACTTCTGTGTTGCAAAGCCTTAGGGTTTAGCACATCAGGATCCCTTGTTGCTCAAGCTACTCTGATAATCTTTTTCTTTCAAATCCAGGGGGTTCAGTTTAACATTGTTGCTTTCTTCTGTTATAATCTTGAGAATCCAATTCCCCAAACAATGACAGTTACTTTTTTTACCATTACCAATAATCCTAGGAATATGAAAAAGCAGAATAATATGATGTGTTTTATTGCACAAGTTAATAATCTGTGAAAATTTCAGCAAAGCTTGTAAAATAAAACCTGTTAATTAATCCTATATGCCTGAATAGATGTAGAGTATTTTAGCTTCTTAACCAGGTCAGTAGTTCATCATCCGTAGTGAACTATTTAATAACATTTACTTGATGTTATTGTAGATTTTCCAGTATTTAGTCATTCTTCAAAATTGGTTGTATTTATCTTACTCAATGATGCATTTAAAATCAGTAAATTCAACTATACTCATTATATCTTCAAGTTTTAAAGATTAAATCCTTCCCTGTTTGCATCTGTGTCTTCTAAACCAACAGTGAACAATTACCAGTGTTCCCAATAGGGACTCTTAGCTTGTCTCTGCTAGGACTGCTGGCAGTAGCCCAGGGGACTCCTAGAACACACCGTTAAGACTTTCCAGCAGGTGACAGTAAGGGTACCAAAACCTACAGGTAGCATTTAGCTCCCAGCAGGCAATTCCCAACTGTGCTGCTTTGTGTGTCAACCATAAAATGTGTGTTGTCTTTCTGAAGCCTGACTAAGCAGCTTTGGATATTACAAAGGCTCTGCAGCATGTTTTAATTTGCATAGATTAGTCTTTTTTATTACATTGACTAATCAGGAGAATATCTTAGCGCAGAAGTGTTTATAACCTTGTGTGGTTGTGTTTGGCTACATAGTTAAAATATCCTCTCATTTGCATGATTATTGCATTTAAGCAGTACTCTTAGAAGGCCAAAACACTAATTTAGTAGTCCTCCCCTCCCTCTCTTCTTTGTCCTTCCCTTTTTCCTTCCAGAACTCAGTTATCCATATCCTCACCTTTTTCCACTTTTTCACTTTGGCGAAACCTTTGATGGCACTTACTGCATTACACGGCTCAATTCTCAGGCTTGAAACCAAGCGGGAATATTGAATGTGGATTTGGCAGGGGTGGGCTTTGCTATAGCTGGAGTGGGCACTTGCCGTCTGGCATTTGCCCTTCCCTGTATCATGCTGGACAAACAGGACGATCCAGGTGAGGGGAAGGAGATGAAGCCACGGAAAGAGCAGAGAAAGGGAAAGATAGAGCAGTAACTCACTGGGAAGACTGAGGACAGTCTTTTGGGTGTCTGAAGGTGCACCACAGAGGAGCTTTTTGTCTGGCTGCAGCTTCTTCCCAGGGGCTGGCAGGCAGAAGGAAACACCTTGATGCTGACCTTCTTCTCCTTGCTCGGAACATAAACTGTTCTAAGTAATAATTAAAAAAAAAAATTGGTTTCAAATAAAATTAAATAAAAAATTATGTACATGTCAGTTTATTTCAGCAAGCAAAATTATGCGAGTTACCAAATCTGCAGAAACACAGCTATAGCAGTGGACTCACTGAACTATACAAATGCAGCATAAAGTCTCAAAGAAGCATCTGGCCTTTCAATTTTTCTTACAGATGGATAAGAGAACACATAGCACTAATCCTGGCCTGAATACTCCTTCCAAGTTTTCACTGAGATCTGTCTTAGCAGATTTAGGCTTTGGTTTTTCATGTCATGTGTTTGATACCTCTGTAATGAAAACTGAAGACACTGCCTTAGCTTCTGATAATGAGTGAAGCACAGAAGTAATAAATCAGTAAAAAGAAAGGCAAAATTAGGGATGACACATCTAGACCAATCTGACATCTTAGTTTTGTAAGATTTTCCTGATGCATAGTGGATAAACTTCCAGCAATGAATCGTAACACAGTTCTGAGAGATGAGAAAGTGCCGTTTGAAAATGTGATAATTTTTTTATCTTGTTTGGAAAATGGGAATTTTTTTCCTAAATTGATTTTTTGGTGAAAAGAGAGATCACATGTGAGTTTGACCTGAGCTCAACAAATAGTTAAGATAAAATACTTGGAAATACTTTGGAAAACTTACAACTTCTACGATTAGGGAATTCACATATCTGTGGGAATAGATATGAGAATTTTTCAAAACAGTGGTTAAATTTAAAATAATTTAACCTAAATACTGCTTAAATTAGTTACTTAATTTTGAACTTTCCTTTTTTTCCTGCTATCGCACTAGAAAGCGTAAGACACACTCCCATTAAGTGGTGTACTTACAGCAACTGCCTGAGCAACTGGAAAGAGCAACAGTGACTCTCTTAAGTGTTCTTGGGAGATACATCTGTCACTGCCTCAACTTATTAGGTCTAACCCCATTACAAACCAGTATTGGCTATGTGTTCCCAGTGCTGTCATAAACAATTCACGTAGGTCCTTATACAGTCATCCAAACACTGTTCCTAGCAAAGAAGTAAAGCAGAGTAAACTGTCTTCATAGATGGATGAATGTGCACTCTGATTTATTCTATCAATTCTGCAAAGCCAGCTGTTTGACTTCAACAAAGGACCATGAACTATAGGCCAAGTGGTCATCAGAGAGCAAGGGAAAATGGCTGATGATTTCAGAGCCAGGCAGAGTTGTCCTTGTCCTTATGCTATCACAGAAACAACAGTCAGTCAAGATGAGATGTTTCTGTGCTTTCATGTGCATTCTTGTTTTTCATGTGGGGTTTGACATTTATTTCTTTGCTCTATCAATCTCTGAGTTACCAGTTCTATGGCTGACACTTCCATATCTTCAAAGTTAAAGTATAGGATCATGAAGCCCTCATTTGTTTCAAATCTGCTTGTATTTGGAATACCTACAGTGCATAATAGATGGATTAACTATAGAACTGTAGCATCATTTGTTGTTTTCCTCTGCTTTTTCTTCTCTCTCGTCTTTTAATGTGTGTTTAAAGAGCTGATTTGGAACAAAATGCACATTTTACCAGCCTAAAATCTTTCACTTTGTAGACCTATTGCAATGAGATTTCAAGTCCAAGTTCAACATCTTTTCACTGCTGAAGTACAAATGCTTCCATACGTATTCTAGCGTGTCCCTGTGCCATACCAGAACACCCTTTAATAGCACTGTTAATGGTTTCCTGAAAATGTTTCCTAATAGCCATAAAGATCCATTCCTTACCCTTACCTTCACCTACATTCCAAACCTTTTTTGCTAGGATTTCTATGGTATAGTGTCTGATATTATTATTAATACTTGTTCAAAAGATGGTGTTATGAGAAGCCAAATGTATAATTTTCTATTCATGGCTTTTAACAAAACCAGCCTATTTTCTGAGGTATCTTACTCACTCTGGTATCGGTCAAATCATCTGAGCTTGTCTGAAAAACTGATTTTGTGTTACTTCTTTTCCAGAATAGTAAGTTCTAATTTTTGTTTGATATGCATGAACTGTAGTTTTCATTAATTCTTGTTACCACATTTTTACTGAGAAATATGAGAGAGCTGGGGTGATGGTTTGTGTCTGGATTTGCCATGCTTTTTGTTTTTTAATTTCCTTAGGGTATTGTCAATTGTGGAGAATACTATAATGGTTGGGAGATGATAGCAATTTTTTGTTAATTATATTTAAATTATAGAAATGAGGGCAGCTGTTCAAGAGTCAGGAACTGTCAGTCCAGAATGGGCTGTCAGTGCTACATTCAAACTCAGACCCATACTACAAAGACAGCCATAATTTAAAAATGAATTTACTGAAACTTAGTCACTTGGCTATCAGTTTCTGATAAAAATGAAGTTAAATGAACCTGTGTACAATTTTGCAATTGACCAATCTCTGAGTGTCATCATCAAGTTGAGTATTTATCAAGTGAGCTTACCCAGGCTTGGAACTCTTTTCTATATTCTGCTGTTTGCAAGTTATTCCATTTTAAATCACGTAAATGTGTTGCTGGATCAAGCTTTCAGTTTTCTGTTTCCGTTATATTGTTTTAAATTATAAGCTGTATACTGTTACAAGTAAATCAGAAAATTCTTAGGATTGTCTTAAGGTGCTTATATTTCAGTTGATTTGCATAAACCTGTCCTACTTCCTTCTTATTCAGTATAAAATAATGTTTATATTCCAGGAGACTTAGAGAGGACTGTGGGAGGCACTTCAGAGTAGTTGAATAGTGAGTGGCTCTCCACAAGTTCCTGGGTTTCAGTTGAAGTAATCTGAAATTTTGTTGAACTCCACTCCTTTAAGCACCAGCACAGAGGTGATAGCCGAGACTTCTGTGACACAGCCATGGTCCTCTTAGCACATACACTGTCAGACATTCTGTGTGACAGCTCTTTTTGCATTCCTATTGAAAATTGATTTAAGATTGTCAAAATAAATGATACAATTATCCAAATAAATAACCCAACTAATAAGTTAAAATTTGATTATGTTTCCTACTAAGTGATTCAAAAAAGTAATTTGCTTATGATTCATTCATGTAATTGTGTGGTCTGTCAAACCACCTGACTTTAAAAATTACTCATTAAAATGTAGAGTTTTGTCAAGTGTCTCTCAGTGAACTGCATTCCTAAATGTCATCATTTTAGTCTCAGTTTCTGTGACATGTAAGAGAGATGTTTGCTACCTTCCACGTGGCTAGAAGCAACATCTAGTAAGTTTTGTTTTCTCAGTATTGCTTTGAATATTTTTCAGATCTAACTTCTAGTTCATTCCTAATTTTCATGAACTTTACAGAGAAGATATTGTAACTGAAGTGTTGAGGATGACCTTTGGGTTTAATCACTTTACTGAGTGGAATTTTGCAAATCTGTACTGTGCAATTATTCTTTTTTTCTGTTTTTATCATCAACTTTAATCATGACTGTGAATAATTAGGATCAGGATGTCAGGCTAGATTTCCACTTAAAAGGTGTGCCCAGTAATCACACTGATCTCAGATGATAAAAAAGATTAATTACTGTACTCATCCAGTCTACTGCTGGAGATTTTGCTAGAAGAAAGAGAAGGGGTGCAAAGCAATTAATTGCTCTGTATACACTCCACTACTAGTTCTCTTGCTCCTCTTAGTATTTTGGAGTGTTATAATCTTTACTGAAACTTTTATGAACTCTTGTGAATATGGAACCACTTCTGAAAAATTGCTTAACAAGCGTAATCTGTGGCAAATAAATCCATTACAGTATTCACCCCCACCCCCCAGATTATAAATCACATTGTGATTTTATTTAAAATGACTAATAGTCATTTCCCTCCACAGCAGATGTAGCAGCAGTAGAGTGCGATTTTTCCTGGAAATATAAATCCGTAAGCAAACGTGACTATAGAAAGCATGTACAGTGATTTATCTACCATTTAATGAAGAGTGAAACAGGTGCAAAACATGGCCAGCATTTTGTACAAGAGTAATTTTCTTTGACTAACGCTTCCCCCTTTACATTAAAACCTCAACCAACCGCAGCACACACTGATTTTACACAGTGCCTATAGACTATGTGTGAAAGAGATTCCTACTTGAAAATAGTGTTTCCTACTCTTTAAATACACCTCTGGGTTATGAAGTTTTAGTAGAAACCACTTAGAGATGACGCAGGAAATGGAAGAAACATGAAGCAATGGTGTGGCTTGCATTTCAGGGCTGGCCACCAGCCCATGCAGAAGGGCTGCCCATGCTGCTGCCCCAGTGGCGTCGGTGGGGCCGTGGGGTCTGACAGAGTCAGGGTGATGGGTAACAGAGCGTGTGTGTGTGTGTGTGTGTGTGTGTGTGCGTTCATGTTCCTGGGCACTGCAGCCACTCTTTCAGAGCGTGGTAAACCCCCCCTCCCATCTGGCAGTGGCAGTGGGCAGGGATGCAGATGTTGTGGTGTCCTGACTGAAATTCTCAGTGCTTGTGGGAGATAGTTCTCTGCACTGCCTCCCCTCATCCTTGGTCTGCCACTCATGCTTCTTCCATTTCTTGGTATTAACGTGGCACTCTTGAAAGTCAGTATCTTAAATGATGTAGTGGAGCCATTTGGTCTTTGCACAGATATTTTTATTAATGAAGACGTAGATTGCTATCGTTTATTAATTATTATAGTATGGTAGATAAGCCCTACCTAAAATTATGACCCTACCATACCAGGCAGTGATTCAGCACAAAACCAGAATGTTGTTCTGTCCAATAGTTTTACAGTTCTTACTTCTGTGTTTTATAGAAAAAAGTTAAAGGCAGGGCATGAAGATACATCTTTTTTAATGTCGCATAGGAAGACTGTGACAGAATCTGGAATTTAGGATGTTATTAATCTTAGTCCACTGCCTTAACCAGAACAGCATTTTCTTTCCTTGCAGTAGTTAATATTATTTACTTAGTGTAGCTAAGCTTTCTGCCTTGTTTGGTAAGAAACACTGTTAAACTATGGTATAAGAATGCCATAAATCTAAAACAATTAACATTTTATTCACTCAGGCAAAGACTTTGTGGTTTTAATATTTAGAGGATGTAAAGAGTATTTATTTTTGCTTTAAAGCAAAGATGTGTGTGCAAAAACTGTATTTGCTTATGTTTTGCTTTTCCCCTGAAGGAATGAACCAATTACTCCTCTCAAATAGAGCATGACATACTGGAGTAGATGTTAAGGAAAAAAAAATAGTTAAAATAAGTAGTTATGGCAAAAACAAAACAAAAGCCTTTGTGAATTCAAGAAGTTTGACATAAGACTGTAGCATGTCAAGAAGAAAATTACAATAGGAGTTTTCTGTGTTATACTGCTCTGCGAGGAAGGATTATGCTGATCTTTCTACTTCATTAGGATGCATTCACCTGTGAGATTATGGGATTCCTTGAAATCCAAAAGTGGATATACCCTCCTGTAGGTGTCTGAAAAATAACTCTGTAGCAGAGCAGGGGGAGAGGAAGAAGTCTGACCAAAATAATGTTCTTTTTTATTGCTTCCAATTTATTTGTAGAGGAGGAGGAAGAGGAGATAAATGATGCTTTTCAGGCCTTGTATTTGCCATGCTCCATTAATGTTTTGCAGAGACACAAGTCACATAAACACAGTTGTTCTTATCAATTCAAACCCAGCACTGAGCTCTGTAAGGTGGTGGTGGGTTCTTGGGTCCAGCAACCTCTGACTGGTTGCTCAGCTCATGACCTGGACTGATGTTGCAGGGCTTTGCTAAATTTAGTAAACTTGTAAGTTTGAGTTGTGTGAACAGTGTTTATAGGATCCTAGAATGGTTTGGGTTGGAAGGGACCTATAAAAGTCATCTAATCAAACCCCTCTGCCATGAGCAGGGGTGTCTTCAACTAGATTGGGTTGCTCAGGGCCCTTTCCAATCTGGCCTTGAATGTTTTCAGGAGTTTAGAGTCTCTGCAGTTCATTATACCTGAACATTATTAGCTTTGTCAAGTTTTTGGATCAAAAAGGTCTAGTATTTAAAGACTAGGATTCCATGTTTATGGGTGATCCATAAAACTATTTAAACAAAGCTCTGTCAGAATTGTGACTGTGGAAAAAAGCATCACATCTCCATGAAAATCTGTTTAGGAACATTTTTAATATTCCTGCTAAACACTTCTTGGCTTGTATTTCCACATTGGTTTTCCTACTTGTTCTTTCTGGTCAGTGTGCCATGCATCAGGAAGGGCTGTCAGGTACAAGGGGTCCCCAATAAACACACCCAAGGAAACTGAGTAAATACAGAAAGAATCTCACAGGCTCCCTATTTGCTCTTGGAAAAGAGCTTGAGAACAAATGGTATTGGGCTAGAAGAACTGGAACTGTGAACAACCTTGGCTGGAAAGAACCTGGGTTATGAGAAGGGAATGCAAGTCACTGCCACAATGTCCCTGTGGCTTCCCAGCACAGGGGAACTGTGTTCATATAGGAGAACTTTGTGAACCAAGGACAACTTACATAGTTAGAGGAAGTATGTGTGGTTTTGAGCAACTGTATCTAGTAAAAGATATTACATCTCCCTGAAAATTTGGCACTGGTAGTGGAGGTGGTCTTAAGATACTGCATTTAATGCAACAGTTTGGTGCATAACACTGTATATGCTTATTTATGTGTACAAAGACCTGGCTCTTTGATCCGCTGTAAACTTTGTTCAAAAACCCCCTTAGTTCAGCTTTCCAAGTTTAGTGTTTTCAGCTCGTTTCATGTTTTTCTCTATCTCCTTTGCTTGTCATCATGCTGACAGTTGGTTCTCTGTGCTCTAGAGGGATGTCTGCGCTTGCAGGAAGAAACCACAAAGGTCTCAAAGAGCACTTTATTGTAGTTAAACCAAGGCATCAGGAGGACTCCTCTCTTCTCAAAACAGAATGAAACCCTGAGAAAGGGCAATTGTTCAGTTCCTACTTCTTAACATAAATTTGGTGTCTTTGAGTAGGTAGCAGTCAGGAGTCTGTACTTTAAAAAGAAGGGAAAAAAAAAGCATTAAAAATTAATTCTTAGTCTCCTTGAATTCAATGGAGATGCCTCAAAGGGCACTATGTGCAGAGTATTTTAGAGCCTCCTGTTTGTGCCTTCCTTTTAATAGGAAAAGAAGAATTGGTGTGAAGAGGGTGCTCCTGTCAGTGTAAATGAAGATAGAGTGCAAACTACAGTTTCCACTTGCATTTGGAAGTGAAATTAAAAATTAACCAGTATTGTATTTGGGAGATCTGAAAACAGTTCATATATTGAAGTGATGCAAATAAAATGTATATTCCAGAATAACTTTTCCAGAGCAGTGTTACAGTCCCTTATATCAGCCTCTGATACTTACTTGAGTCTGAATAGTCTGAAATTGTCCACTTATTCTGTGTTGTAAATGGAACAGAAAAGACAGCCAGTGATGACAGAGGCTCTTATTGAGGGAAGCTGTAACAGTAACCTGAGCAAAAGATTCTCAGGCACAACATGAAGATCTTTGAAAGCCATACTGCTGTTTTATGTCCTGATTTGTGGAGAAGGTTTTTGCCTTCCTTTTAACAAAGAATTGATTAAAGCAAGGTACAGTAGAGATTTACAAAAGAATGAATAGATAGAAAGGAAAGCAACTCACTGATAAAAATTGGTACAGAGTCACAATTTAAAATTATCTGACATTTAGTAAAAGAAAACAATTACGTACTTCATGTACTACTTCATGTATAACTTCAAAATTAAATTCTGTAGAATTAAATTGCAGAACTTGCTACCATGGGACATCATACATATCAAGAGGAGAAATGAGCCACAGTGTGATTGGACAGGTTCATTAATAGAAAGAAAAAGAGACCTATTACCATCTCTCAAATTCAATTTCCCGTTTATAGAGTCCCTAAGCGGTGGGTTGTCAAACTGTGGAAGGCATACCAGGGCACGACTGTGGGTAATTGCCACTGTCAGCTAAAAGATACTGACACAATGCTGTATCTTCTGAGGGCCTTTGGGAATTCAATGATGGGAAAACCAAGATGGGGAGAGGGAGGACACACAACAAGTATTCACAACAACAGTGTGAATCTCTGGTTGTGCCAGGCATCGAAGTCTTCCACCAGATCAGACCAGTTGTTCTAATAGACAAAGGTTGCACGTAATCTTCCTTTGGCCAAGTCCAGGTAATCCCTTGAACTGTGTCTTGGGGAAAAGGAGGCTGAGGAGAGACCTTCTCTCTTTCTGCACCCACCTGGAAGCAGTCTGGGGAGAAGTAGGGCGTTTCTCATGTAACAAGTGACAGGATTAGAGGAAATGGCCTCTGGTTGTGCCAGGGAAGGATTAGATTAGATATTAGAGAAAATTCAACCTAAAGATGAAAAGAGAAGAGAATCTTTTTTAGAGATAAGATTGTCATGCACTGGAACAGGCTACCCAGGGAAGTAGTGGAGTCACCATCCTTGAAAGTGTTCAAAAAACTGGTGAGTATGGCACTTGAGGATGTGGTTTAGAGGTGATGTTGAGTTGACAGGTGGACTTAAATGTGTAGAGGTCTTTTCCAGCCTTACAGATTTTGTCATTCTATGGTTCAGTAGCATCAAACAGAGAATCCTGTACTACGTTTTCTGACCACAGCAGCTTGTTTTGCCTAGATAATGCATTTGCTTAGAGTTCCAACTGGTTTTTCCTTAGACCAAGAATACACTCAAGTTGTTCTGTGCTCCAGACCTTCTGAGCTGCATTTTGGGATCCTGCTGACGAGCTTTTGAATTAGCTGGGGACCTGGTGGGTAACTGGGGATGGATTTTGGAGGGAGTGATAAAACATACTTGAAAGGAAGTGTCTGACCAATGTGCAAGAAATAGGGAGGTTTTATAACTACAACTCGCAGTTTGTGATCATAGAACAAGGCAGAAATAGGGCTGAAAGTTATCTAAAGTGTTAGAATGTAAAAGTTTTGCACAGGGAAGACAAACTTGTGTAGTCAGAAAAAGTTTCTAATGAAGCTGGTTTTTACTGAATCTTCCTAAGGTTGTTTTATCATTTGAATTTTAAAAAAATTATTTTCTGACAGTACAGATATCTTTGCAGTCACTTTTTTGTGTGTGTGTAAGTCCAGTTCATTCTAATTAGTGTGATTATATTAGTCCATTGAAAACAGAATAGAGTAAGATGGATTCTAAACTAATTTTTAAAAATAGATTTTTTGAAAGGATGAGCTCCTGGCAGAATGGAAAATGAAGTCAGGTATTTGGGGAGTCTGGAAATCTGTTCATACTGAAAAGCCTGGCTTTTTGAGGTTTTTTTTGGAAATCACTGTCTTTCACTGAATGTATTCAAATGGAAGTGGGACCTGTATGGACTACTGGAGACTTCTTCTGTGGAACTTAAAAAAGTATACATTCAAAGCACTTTTGAAGTATATCAAAGCATGCTGAAGAAATCTATTTTTTGGCAAAACTAAATCAGAGTTTCTTTCCTGTGATTAGTCAGTGAAGTTGAGAATTTATTACAAAGACACCATCATGTGTGGAGCTGGATAGACACATACACATATATACTTCAGGATGCAAAATCACCTGGGAAGCTGAATTGAAATATCAAAATCCAATACATCTTGCTGCATCTTGTATACAAACTCTGATGCATAATAATCACATACTAAGCTTCAGGAGTGTAACTGCCTAAGCAGTTGCCTTTCTGCCAGAACAACTTCCATTTTTGAGTTGTCAGAAATTACTTTCATCTAGAGAAAGTTTAGACTTGCAATATCTTTGGAGAGGACGCTGTACATAATAAAGTCGATACTCAATATTGTTTTCATATTTAATGCATCAATTAGCTAAAGTAAACACTCTGGAAAAAAAAAAATAGAACTTTGAATGTTATTTCCCTGCTAATAGTCTGACAAAATGTAACAGAAGGTGCTGAAGGATTTTCTGGAAAAAAAAATAAACCGCCAAACAATGAACAAGAGAACACCCAAAAATTTACTCTGCTGACTACCAGGGAAACTGAAGTCACTCTCCAAATCTGAAAGAAATGAGTGGTAATATATTTGAAATGCTGGAGAATAGCTGTCTACTTTGAATTCCATGCTATAACTGAATGTAATTATTTTGAGCACCTATTTTAATGAATATAGCCTAGATGAAATGGCTGTGGTAAGCACAGAGAGCCAGGAGTCCTACTAATAAGCAAAATATGTTTGTTTATGAAAAATCATTGATGGTTTTATGTACAGCTGAATTCTTTTGCTATATACAATTTAGAAAATGAAAAGTTTTGTATTATATTACCCAAACTTGCCAATCTTTGCTAAAACTACAAGTGAAATCAATCAGCAGAGTTAGTGCAAGTTTTAATCTGGACAAGGGCTACTGCTTTCATTTCATTACTGTATTCCAAAATGTCATTATAGCTCCATTATGGAGCTCTATGGCTCTGATTCTAATCTGAAGGTAGGGTAAATTAGGCGTGAGGTCAGTGAAGTTACAGGTACCTAAAACAGAGGAGTAAAGCCTGTCCTGCTGTCTCTGAGCTGGGGAGAATCAACCTAGAAATGATCCTTCTCACGACTAAGTTGAGGCTGTATATTTTATTTAAAATGGAAAGAACGCACTAATAGTCAAGGCCTAATGTACTTTTGATCTTGATTCATTGTCCCCTGTCAGGTCGGTAGTTTACCTTAGGCCACAGTCTGCAGAGTTGTTTTGTTAGTGTGTTAAACCCTTGGAGGCGAGAGGAATGCACACACCGTGACGATAATCTTTCCAACTCTGTCTTTGCTGCACCCTGAAAGTTAAAGAAAGAAATGTTTGACTTTCAAAGCCTCCCTAGTGCCTGTGGACTGATGATTAGTGGAAGAAATTCCATTAATTCCCTGAGGCACTTCAGCAACATCAGCCATTGTTTCTGTGTAAGCTGGTGTTCCTTTAGGAGACCAGTGGGTGTAATGGATGTGAGGACATTGGTTTTATTATTCTAATAAATTATGTATGAACATAACTACAGAAAAAAGGCTAACAAAATTCATTGTTTAAACGGAAAAAAAATATACAAAAGTCTTACAGTACCTCTTGGATCCTGCCTTTTAAGTAACACCCCCCTGCTTTATTTCCAGAACATTAACAGGTACAAGGAATGTGTGTGTAATACATTAGGAAGCAGTTTCATTCTGCAGTTGCTTCACTGTGTAGTCTTATCCCTCATCAAGTTAAAATGTGTTCTAACTTTTACCATCACACATCTGACTGCCTCCTTATTAAGGTGATCAAGACTTGTTCTATGTTAGCAGGTGGCAAATTAGTTTTTAACAATCTTGCCCACTGAAAAAAGGTAAGTATTTCTGTGCCTTTTTAAAAGTTGTTTTTTTTTTTCAACTATTGCTTTTCATGCTGCCTTTGTTGTTTTCCAAACTCCATTTGTTGGATGTAACCTATGATTACCAGACTGCAAACAGCCGCTTGTTTGGACAAATAGAATGTAGCATTTTTCAAGTAGGTATCCATTCAAAGGGATTTGTCTCTCCTGATTTTGTTATATATATGATATAAAAAGAACATTGCAGTTGAACTAAAGGAGAATTCTTTTTGTTCATAACGATCTCTGAATATTTTAAAATTATATTTTCCCTCAAAATTATTTAAATATTTGTAAAAAAAAAAGTCTAAACCTGTGTAGTCAGAGTTCAGGTGTTTATCCAAAAAGCTTATCTGCAAGAAGCAGGCACACACTATGAAAATCAAGATGAAGAATAAAGATGTGTTTAATTAAAAATTAATCTGATTTATGACACAGGTAATAATCGGAAACATAGATGAAAACATACATTTACCAAAGAAGGAAAAGGCAAATTTCTCTGGTTGAAAAATGTTATTTACTAAAGTAAAGGAAATGAAGTCTCAGGTGTCTGAGTTACTGTTTACTCCAGACTAAGCCATCTTGCAGTGAAATTCTCAGGTATGTGATTAGAAAATGAAACTTTATATGACCAACATCCAAGGATTGAAACGGTATAAGAGCTCAGCGAAGGAGCATGAGGCAAACTTTGAAGCTGTGATGTGTAATGTAAGTGAGGAAATACTGATGGTGTTCAAAATAGGAAAATGCTTTTCATTATGAAAAAGCTCAATTTTTGGCAGAAAAATTTCCACCAAATCTCAGTTATGAATTTTTTACAGCTGTAGGTATGTGCAGTTGATGGGCTGCTGCTAAAGATATTTCTGTTATGTACTGCTGACCTCTATTGGCTTATTCCCCCTATATGCTGTTGTTCTGGCACTGTTGTTTTCCTCCCCTGGGAATTATGAGCTTATGTTTGATTTAATTTAGGCAGTTTTGTAGCAGGATGACAAACACTTGAGCATATATTTATATTTCTTGTCATGCACAAGTACACCCATTAAGTTACTTTTCAGTCTCAGGTAAGTCAATGGAAAAGCCATTATCTTGAAATACTGATTAGGTAGGAGCTTCTCATGTCTATGAATTTACAAATATGCTTTAATGGTTTTACTGAGGTGCAGCCCTGGATATACTAGACTATAAAAATGAAAATAAATGCCATAGCTGCAGTTTTCTTTTGCCTCTGTTAGTCAAAAACTACTTTTGTTTTAGAAAGGATAATTTGGCAAATCATCAGACTGTAACACAGTCTAATTGGTTTTGAAGTCACAACATAAAATTTAAATTGGAGAAGATATTTAACTGTGTAAAATATTCGATTCATTCCCTCCTGGAAGTCAATGCCATAATGCTATTTTCTGAGAGTTTGCTCTAATCACTTTTTAAGTCTCTGGTTGATGGGAAAATCAGCATGACCTGGCAATGTTCACTGGCAACCCAGAAACCCAATCACCCTGGGTTGCATCAAAAGATACATGGCCAGCAGGTCGAGGTTTATCTTGGATATTAGGGAGAAATTCTTTCCTGTGAGGGTTGTGAGGAACTGAAACAGATTGCTCAGAGAAGCTGTGGCTGCCCCATCCCTAGAAGTGTTCAAGTCCAGGCTGGATGGGGCTTTGAGCAACTGGTCTAGTGGAAGGTGGTCCTGCCCATGGAAGTGGGGTTTGGAACTTAAAGGTTCCAAAAGGTCCCTTCCTAACCAGTCTATTCTGTGATTATCTGATTCGCATAATTTACATAACCTTTCAGAATTTGTATGCCGATACATAATTTTATTTGCTTTTGTAATAACAATAGTGTCTTGCATCAATTCTTAGCCTAAAACCACCTCCACTGGCAAAGTAATTAAGATGTTCTAACTATAAATGAACAGACCCCCTACCTCAAAAATATTAGAATTTTGTAAGGCCATTCTTTTGGTCTTTGAGAAGTGGAGACTGTAATGGAGATCTGTTTTCAAAGTTTGCTTTTAAGAGAGAGAGGGCTTATGGTTAGCTCTATAACAATGAACATAACCCTGTGGAGTACATGCAATAGGTGAAGTGATGCTCAGTGTCCACTTTTTAGAAGAAACCTTCGTTTAGAATTATTTTTAAAAGGAATAATTGCTCTAAAAATTAATTTAGAAAAGCTTTTGTAGGATGCTGCTTAGAGTACTGAACTGGAATTTCAGATCTTAATGACTTCACTGTCTGGAGAGGACAGTTCAAGAAAATAAATGTCTAAGAAATAGGTTTTACATCATGGCAGCCTGTAAAAGCGTGATGATTCTCCATGTGAACCTTCTGCAATCACTCACACCAGTGGGAGCAGCTATGAGAAACAGGCTCCAATGGCTACAGTAGACTCAGAATTTCAGAAAATCAGGTCCAAAATAGTTTGGGATTTTCTTATTTGATTCTCTCCAGGGAAACATAGGAAATAGCATTGAGAGAATGAATAATAAGGTTTAGGAAGTGCTTGGGGAATGCTACATCCCTCTGGGTGAATTATATGACACATATACAAATAGGAAATAAGTTTTATTCTGTCTCGGAGCTGCCAGAGAAAGACCAGGACATTTCTAAACCATTGGGATTCCTTCAGATCTAAAAATATCCCATTGTCATGTAGTCCTAAAACATGCAGGGCATTCTTTTTGAAAAATAGAGGAAACTGCTGTTCCGGCTATTCTCTACTGAAAGTTCTGTTGGGAAGAAACATTTCAAAGGTCAGTTCCATTTCTAGAGAAATATTTCTTATTTCTTGGCTTTCCTAGCAATCAAAATTTACTAGTGCTTACTAAGTCAAAAATATCCCCTTGCACATAGCTGGATTTAACTGTATCAAAATTCTTTATAGACCATGATTATGAGTGCTCTTGCTATATACTGAAGATTTTTCCAGCCAAGTATTCTAAGCCAGTGAAACTCTAATGATGGGGCTACTTACAGGCAAAACTAAGGTTTAGACTTTGGGCATGTTGCCAGGATAATGAGTAGCAGGGATCAGAAAGATGTGCTGAAGGCACATCCAAGGGTCAGGCAAACAAAACATGCATGCAGCAAGTGGAGTCAAGCAGGAAGAGGAGGGACAGCTTTGAACAAAGCAGAGAACAATGCTGAAAGCCACCCAGAACTCAGAGGGATGTGAGCAGTACTGGCTCCATGCGGGGCTGGCTGTGTCTGCTTTGGAAACCTATGCTCCAGGGAAGGGTGGTACCAACTTCTCCATCAATCACTGTGGGCACTGTGTAGTGTCTGCCTTTCTGGAGCTTTCTGGGAATAAGTTTGGAATAAGAATGACTCCAGAGCAGGGGAGATTGTAGTGTAACAGCCTGGAGTGGCTGCATTACAGGGAAGGGAGAAGGTGAATCTGGCATTCTTGTTTCATGGGCTTCATCCTTGACTAACTGGTGACTGAAATTTCCATGTATTTCAAGAGCTCGAGTAAACTTTGCATTAATAGCTAGTAATATTTACTCACCAGATCAGCTAACAGATGCAGCTAACCATATCTTATCATTATGCTAAGGACTTTCAAAATGTCTTGTTTAATCTTACCTCATAAGGTACTCCATGACTGTGGTAGGCATATGCTAATGATCTAAACACTGTCTTTTCTGATTTTTTTTTTTCCCCAGGGGGAACTTTATATTAGTATTAATATTATTTTCTTTTTAAAACATAAATAATTGCAAGAGAAGTTTACTGTTCACCCCTGGAAACGTTATTAAATTAAAGCAAGAAAAATCACTCTTCCATTTCCTTTTCTTGTCGGAGTAATCATCCTTGAAAAGCTTGAAATTAACAAGTCTGAAAAACTGCATTTTCAGCTCAGATTGGTTTATGTGATTCCCACAAGAATTTTAGAGATTAGATTTCTCTTTGTGTCTCTGCAACTATGCAGTTTCATAATGACAATATAAATACCCCTGCACTGGTTTCAGAATAAGATCAAACACAGTACTGAAAAGCATCCTTTAGTCTGATACAGCTCAGCTTGCTGGTGGGGAGATGTCTGTTTTAAAAGGCTCTACCCATTTCTTCGTGGTTTTTTTGTGGAAAGGCAGCGAGCATGAGGCATCATACAACAGTATGATGCTGTTAAGACACAGTTATAGAAAGCTCTAATTGTAGCTGTCTTTCAAGCTTACATTCTTGCTTAGTGGTATTCCAAAAATTTAGAAGTATTGTGCACCAAGTCTCTGTTAAACCTCTGGCAGGATTATTTGATATTTTAGTCTTGTAGACAGCAGTGAGTGAATTGTGCTAATTAGCACTACTGCTCCCCTGCTCAGGGGTAGCGAGATTGTTTCTTGAGAAAAATGTCTTTTATAAGGTATCTTTTATATGTTTAATGTGTAAATTTATCCTTTTAAAATCTTTATAATAGAGGGATTGTGTAACTACTCTGGGATAGGTTTGTAAAGAGGATGGAGCCATGTGGTATGTGCATTGGGTAATTGGCCCACTGGCGAGAGGGGCAGAAAGCTCTTTGTGTTTCCCTGTACAACTGCCAGAGCAACATAGTTCACAGTAAAAACAGTCTGGTAAAAGGAGGAAAAGCCTTCTGCATTCTGTAGGATTCAGTCTTGTGTATTGGATTAAGCTTTAAGAGCACGTATCATGGCAATAGGCTTGCATGAAGTTAAGAATTTAGAAATTCTGTTTCTCAGACACCAAGGAAAAATCGAAGCATAAGGTAATAAAAGTCCCCCTTTGCCGAGCTCATCCCCATCACTCAGCATAGCAATGAGCAAGTCTAGCACCTGTGTGCTGAGAGATGTGTAATTCTGTGTTTTCTTCTTCTTCAAATGGACTCTCACTCTGAGCTTTCTGCCAGCATTGCTGAGGGCACTCGAGCCCTGTGAAGAATTCCAGTGGACCGTGTGTTTGCTGCACTTTGGGGCTGTAGGGTCTGTTTTCCTGGGGCTGTGCAGAAAGCTACAAGAGTTGGATGTGTTCTTGAGAAAGCTCTGTTGTTCCAGAAATAGATTTAATGGCCATTTGTTTTCACTACCTTCACCATCCACATGCCCCACATTCAGACAGTTCCTCCTTCTTTCTGCTTCATCTGGTCGTGGGTCATTAAGTGATGACTGGGGAACAGTGGGAGACACATGGAGAATGCAGTTAATTAGCATTAAAAGCACTATTGCCAGAAGAGCATCCATCTGACTGGGTAAGTGCATGTCCAAACTCAGTTTATGTTATTTGTCAGTGCCATCAGTCTGAATCTGTAAAAGTAAAATAGTTGATGGGTAATATTTAGGCCAATGTCCTTCCCTATATTAGGAAAGATAAAAGTCCCATGACTTAAACTTTGCTCTATTAGCAATGTTTTCAGCCTTACATGAAAGACATTAGGAGCCACAGGCAATTTCAGTGTCACATGAAACTCCCTGAAAACACTTGCTTATGTTCACTGACCAAGGGATCCTTTACCTTCTTTATGTGTGGGGAATCAAGCAGTAGAAGGCTGGTTTTAATGTTTGAAGTACAGAAAAAAAGAATGGAATCCCCAACTGTTGATAGAATAAAAACACTTGACCATCACTTGTAAAAGCTGGAAATCCAGAAGAATTTCTTGTGTGAAATTAAATGCAAAATTCACAACTAAACAAAAAGCCAAACAAAAATGGCATATTTGGGTGTTACCTTCCGTAGCTAGGAGAGAAATACTGGATAGGATACTGAACATTCTACTTAAGCAATTATTGAAGTCACGTTTTTCTCTTTCACATTCCCTTGTATTAAAAAATGTTGAAGAACATACTCTTTCACAGATCTTAAAAAAAAAAAAAAGGAAAAAAACCATGATTTTGGCTGCAGGAGGCCATGTTTTCACAAAACCAGATGGAGATAAGCCATGTTGCTCATTCATGTAAGAGTGGAAAACATATTGGATTAACTGTTCTTTAAAAGTCTTTGCTTGTTTAACACAAATGAAGGTACTAGTTACTTACTCCTTAAGTTGCTGTGTTAGTGTAACAATATTGAAAGTTCTATTAGCAGCAGCTTTTATTCTCATTTTTTTATTGTGTCAAATTTTCTTTCTTCATATTATTACTATGTCTGACCTGAAGTTCTGTTGGAGATACTCTACTCTGAAAAATTCTATTTGAGAAACTGAAGTATTTTGTATGAGTATGTTTGATACTTCAAGTAGTAAAGCATACTTGCTTTTTGAGGTTGAAATAGTTTATCTTAGAAGAAAAAATAAGTCAAATGGACTTTGAGTAAGATTAAAAGGTTTTATTACAAAATAATACTAATATGAAAAATAATAGTTATATCACACTATTTTATAATAACAGTTCAACTGTATTATATAACATAAATGGTCTCTTACCCTTATTGACAAATACAGCCTCCAAAAGACTTTTTTGCATTTTCAAGTAAAACTTTAACTCCAGAAACAATATGTAGTATTGTATTAATGGAAAATTACTTTTGTTTCCTCATATTCTGAGGGATTTTAGGTCCTGTTCTGAATCAATGTTCAGTACACTGAACAGACTTCAGTATTTTCGGCATTTCTCACTTGGGAAATGCCAGCAGTGCTATCAGATTTTTGTGTTTGTGTTCTGGAAGTGCTTCCATGCATGAAGCCAAATCTGGCCATTGAGAATAGCATTACTCTCATTTCCAATGGAACCAGCTAAAGATGTTTGTAAAGTATCCAAAACTCTTCAGTTAATCAGGAAAATAAGCTGTGAATTAAATCACAGAATCTACAAGTAACAACAGTACTTTGAAGCACAGCAAAGTAGTGCTTTTGTGCCAGTCACTCTCACCTCCAACTCTGTCAGCTGATCTTTAGATGAGGTGCACCCCATTCTTCTGCTGTACACTAGGTAATATCCCTAAAAATATTCTGCTATCGTTGTCTGACATTCGCAGTGGGAGGCAGAATTTCAGATCCTGCGGTAACACGGTCAAGGCTCCTAGAGTTGATCATGCCTGAACTGAGAACAGAAATCAGGTCATGTGTCCCTTGTCTAGTACTGGTTCTTGACCAGGGGATTTGGTTGAGCAAATAGTCCAACAGAGTGTTGTCATAGTCCTTCTATGTCCACTTGATATTTCTACATGTCAGTAAATTCTCTGTGATGCAGTTAAATACTCACTATTACTTACTATGTGGCAGTACTTGCTATGCTTCTCCATGGACACCCCCTTGTTGTGGAGGAGAAGATTGTGTGCCCTTATGAGGTTGTGAGCTATGCTGGTGGTGGTTTATGCCTCCGGTAGGGTCTCCCATGCTGGTCAGGTCTCAACTGAAGGGTCAGACAAAGTGTGTCCTCGGGCAGGATGGGCTCGTCAGCCGCTCGGCAACCATCCTAGGAGAAGGACAACTCTAACTCCAAACCCGGGCAGATGGAGCTCGCTTAGCCCTGTCAGGCCATCCATCTAAGAGAAGGATACTCTAACCAAACCTACATCCTGAGGACCTCGCTGTCACCGTCCAAGCTTGCTAGGCCCTGGCAGATGAACCTCAGGAGTAAAGGGTGGGGTCAGTTCTGCACACACTGTGCCTCACCTAAAAAATCCACTGCTCAGGCTTGAGGGATTCACCCACTTTTCTCTCAGATTTTCATTTGCGAAGTCTAGCCATGATGATGACTTTCTACATTAGGTGTACTTAAAAGTGTGGGAGATTTTGGTTGAGTGGTTTGTGTGGTGGTTTGATTTTAGGCTTTTCTGGGAGACGGATCACATGGTTTGCTGTATCCAAATGAAGTATTCCATCCTATTTTACATCAGCTTAGATATTTGGGGGGGGGTTGATTATTTAATTTTTGTGTGTGTGTGTGTTGATTTTATTTTTTTTTCCCCCTTCTGTCTGGGAAGTGTGTGTAATTTAAGAAAAAAAAGAAGAAAAAAAAAGTGGTTTAAGTCACAATTTGATTTCCTCAGTAGTTACTCGCATCCAGTTTTAGTTCTGGAAAAGTGGCTGTTTCCTTGGCAGTTTTCACCAAGACAAGAAGAATTGCAATGAAAGGATGGCTATAAAGCACTTATTCCTATAGGATTTCAGACCATCATTTTAAGTTTTAGGATAAGATCAGTTTTGTTTATTTGTTTCAACAGGTCTTTCATCTATAATAATAAAAATAACACTAGCACTTTTTGGCTCCAAAATGCCTTACAAATGATAATTCCATAACATCTCAATGATACAGTAAGTATGTTATTTGCCCAAGGCAATGAAGGGAGTTGCTGTCAGCACAAGGATTAAAGTGAAAAAAAGAAGGATGTGTATGGAGAGAAATATTTTCAGGACAATTTTAGAACTGTTCTTTATTTCCTGTGAACTACTCTTTTTTTCTTTGCTTTTTCCAAAATACACATTTTAATAGTGAAGAGCTGAGAGCAGCAGAAAAAAAATACAAGGGAGAAGATTTCAAGTTTGGATTTGTTGATGGACTTCTCACCTTCCACAGCTCATTGTACACAGAGATTTGACACTTTTTTTTTTTTTACGCCGGAATGTCTTAACCAACCAAACCAAGGAAAATAATTGTGGGGAGGCATGAAGGAAACACAGTGCTTGATATTCTTTTCAGTACATCAAACAATCTAATACTGCATATTCGTTCGTGAATAAGTCGGAGTGTAAAAGTTAGAAAGGAACTGCAATTCGATTCTGTGTCCCAGAACTTCAGTTTTTTCTTGTATCTAGAGAGGGCAGCAAAGAGCTGCAGTTTGAAACCGCTGCAGCAGGTAACCTGCTCTGTCTGCTTTTTCTTTGATGACACCCTTAAAATAATTCATCATCAAAGTATTTTCAAAGCTTTCCTCAGTTTTCTGACTCCAAGTATAATGACAAGTTTTTTAGGGTAGCTCTAAGTTATGAAACAGGATGATCAGAATTAACAACTTGACCACAGGCAGAGGATATTGGCAAATCCAGACAGGCTCATAATCACGACCTAAGCTCATTTTATCAGTCTCAGTGCCTCCAGGTAATTTAGGATATTAGAAACAAAATTTTTATTAAACCTCTGGAAACCTATTCATCATCAAATGCATTGCCCTGAAATAGCAGGATGGATGTGTACCCCAGACAGACTTAGCAGACATTAAACTGGTTTCATTACTCTTCAAAAGGAAATCCTCATGCAATCCCTCATGCAAAAATACTGCAGGAGCAGATGTACTGCAGGCAGAGGGGCTGAGTCTTCTGATGGTGAAGGGAGGAGGTTGGGATATGGGATATTTGGAGGGCAAATCCATGAATGTCACATCATTAAAGAAAGGGGGGTGAGTACCAGTCCACTTCCCAGTGGATTCAGCAGAGATGACTCCTTTCAAGCAGAGGTGTAAGAACAGTAGGACATTACTCCGAAGTCTAGACTCTTACAGCATTTCAACTTTCCCTCATACTGTTCATTATTCTCAGCTGCCTGGCTTAAGTACAAATTTTTGCCCCAAGTGATCTTAGTGGGAATTTTGCATCTATTTTCAGGAAGACTGGCATTTGAGGTTGGCAGAAGTGTCCTTATTGAATGTTCTATGTTCTCTTGTGCTCACCTACAGCACAGCTGCAATCTTTCATGTTCACAGTTACCCCCATTACCAGCTTGTACATTTTGTGTTGTGGAACCATGCCCATCAGCCTGAACAAACTGTGGATTTATACCAGTTGTAATTTTCTCATATTGCGGGACCTAAAAGAGCTCTGTTTTTACTGTAGTATTCCACTCATGTAGTTTGATTCTTTAGAACAGGCTCAGAGCTGGCCTTGACCTCATGCACTGACTAGAATTGATATCCATAACATTGCTCTTGAAATCAGGAATTCATATCTTCTGTAAGTGGAAATCACCTGAGAGAGGGGGATCAATGGGATGTTACCTATATATAGAAATATTAGAAGGGGGGTACAGGAAACAGAGTCAGACTGCTCAATGACAGGGTGAGAGGCATCAGGCCCAAAAGAAAATCTAGGAAATTCCATTCATACATAAGAAATAAATTTTGTTGTTATTGTTTAAACCATTGGGGTGGATGAAAACTTGACACAGACAGCTCAGAAAGTCACACTCATGAGATATTCAAAAGATGGACATGACGCAGAGCAACCCACTGTAGGTGACCCTACTTTGAGGAGAGGATTTGAGTGGGAGGATATCTGGAGGTCCTTGCCAACATCAAGAATTCCATAAGTCCCCACCCAGATCTTCATGACCTACTTGGAAACAGTCAGTGGTTCTGCACATTCAGTAAAAACTGCATGAAATGTTTATTTAAATCTAAAAATTATTACGCATTTTAAATTAGTTTCTTTTCCCTAATAGTCTCAACAAATCAATACATTAAAAAAAAAAATCTGTAGTACAGTATCTGTTTAAAAAGATGATTTCCTCATCCCACTGCCTGATTTCCGTAAAGATTTTTAACTAATATCTGCAACACTGTTTAAATTCCCTTTAAATATTCTATTTGATAATCTTCCTTCTTTCATAAAAGTTTAGGACTTCAAATGTCATCTGAAGGTCCTGAGCACAAATAAAATACAAATTATGGTGGAAATCTGTCAAAGACATAAAGAAAATGGGCATGCTTTTTCTTACTCTCTTCATTTTACAAGTTTTGTGACATATTAACTAAGCAGTAAAATACAGCTTTTACAGAACTATGTGGAAAAAAAATGACTGATTTTTTTGTCTTAACTGAACATTCCTGAAAGTCATGATCACTCTTACATCCTCACTGCTGTAGTGGGAGAACTTTCCTAGTCATGAAACAATACTAAAAATAATATTTTAAAACATCAAACAAAAATTCATGAAGCTGTCCTGAACATTCTGGCAGAGCAAACAGAACTGATTCAGAAACAACTACAACATGCTGCTTGGCTTGCATCAGAGGAAATTTTTAAGTGAGCTCTTTAGTAATTTCGTCTCATATTAATCATTCTTAGATGTTGGGTCTATCATTTGCATTACTTTCTTACTGTTGGCAGCAGCATTTTGAGTAATTGAATACTGTTTTCCTGTTCTGTCTCTTCATTGGTCATCTTGTATTTAGACTAAATTGTCATGATTGATTGTTGGTTTGGGGCTCCCTCCATCCTTCTGTTTATTCTAATTGCTGCCATGTGGACTCTGTCCAGTGGCTGAAATCTCTCTTCATGTGTGGACATGCACCAGTCATCCTGTCTGCCGGCCAGCAGACTGCTACAACAATTTACTATTGCAGTTTTCAACTAGATGCAATTTCTTTCAAAACAGGGCTTTTATAAGAGTTACTCCCTATCTGAGCCTTCTTAACTTGGAAGCTTTTCAGGTCTTGAAGCTGGAAATTAGATCATGGCCCTTGAGGTGCTCATGTTTATTTGGTAGAGAGGAAAAGCTATTCTTTTGTGTCCTTAAGGAGTTAATGTACTGTTTAAGACTGGTTAATGCTCGTCACATCTGTCCAGTTGTGATAATTTACCAGGGCTGAATGGATTGAAAGGAGATATGACTGATAGTGTCCTCCTAGTAAGGTGTTTGCCCTCTCTACAATAGCCTGAGACATGTTTGACCGGTGGATGGTGGAACCATGGAAATACATGGGTCCTTTTGTACTATCAGTTCAGTTATTTCTTATCCTAAGGAAAATGTATAAGAAACTGTTCCTTATTGCACCTTATTTTCCTGCTTCAAATTCCATGTCCCCTCTTTTCACTGTAACAGCGTTTTTGTTTAAAGTGTATTTTCAGTTTGTTAAGATTTAATGATGCTCTTCAGGGTACTGGCAGTTCCTTCCAGCTTTTCTGAAAATTTGTTTTCTGTTCTGTTACCGAGGTCCTTGCTGCTTCTGGTGATTGTTATTTTTAGGAAAGGAAAAGGAGTAATGTTGACTGAAGAGTATACCCCCATCCATAATTTTCCATATGTGGAGGGGATATAAAGATGGAAACCATCTGCTATCTGTGTAGCTGTCCTTTCCTCATCATCCATATTTCTATCTTAAATACCCAGATAATATGACTATACTATTTACATAAAAATCTATTATTGGATGTAGAAATTTGAATTTTGAAAGGTAGTGGGTAGATCCACCATTATATGATATGAAAGTTTTTCCATGTGTCTTCTTGACCTGTGGAGCCACCAAAGTGCCTTTGTTGTTGTAGCTTTCTAGGAGAAGAGGAATCAGGAAAGAGTTGCCGGTGAGTGACCCCCCGGGGTCCCTGAAATAGTGTGATGTTTCCATGGAGCGAGGGTGTAAGGGAAAAGGCAAATCTGCTGCCTCTCTGGGCAGCCACATCAGCCTGATCTCATTAACTCCAGTCCTGGGATAGAAAAGTAAAGAAATTGGGGAGTAGAGAGAGAGAGAAGAAGGTTAAGAGTAATAACCCTTATAATAAATCTTAAAAGTAACCCATGTTTAAAGACTAGTCCTGGGAGCAAAATTCAAGCTATGTATTGTTATGTTCTTAATTAGCAAATAGAAAACAGAAATGAGTGGGTTAGGTTTGCTAATGTCACTGGTTTGTGTTGAAAGTGATGTTTAAATTTTAGCTATTCACAGTTCTCTGTGTTTGTTTTACTTTGTTTGAAAACAGCTGTTTTATTGAATTAGAACACCTGAAATATGCCTAAAGGAAATCATAACAAACACTCCGTTAAGAAGACCAAGCAAACCTCCCTGTGTGCTTTTTTTTGCTATGCAGAATAAAAATGAATTGAAGATAAAGGATCTGAGAAGAAAGTCAGAGGCCTTAGGAAAAGATAACTTTGTCTTTTGAGTGAGTGCAATTTTTCATGTGACCTCTAGACTCTCAAAAAAAAATTTTTGACCCTTGTTATGACCAAGAAACAGTTAAGGAAGCACAGGGGAATAAACATTATGAAATACAGATTGCTTCAGTCTCAGATCTTTTTTTTTTTTTTTTTTTAAACTTCCTTGTTTAATGCTCCATAAAGTACCATTAAATCTCCCTCTAGGCTTTATGAATCCTGCTTTGTAGGTGATCGATCTCAGGCATTGGTAGGTAGTCAAGGACTGGTAAAAATGAATGTTGTAGAAAAGTTCAGGAGGGAGACTACACTCTGAGGACACGACAACAAAAAGTGCCAGTCCCTAAGTTTAGTACCTACAAAATTGGAGCTATCTATGTTTTCTCAGTTTTCAAATACATGTCTAGTACCACTGATTTCCTAGCAATATATTCTGAGTGGTTCTGCAAGTGTTTCCTGCAATGTCTTAATTACATTTTTTTTCTTCCGTGATGGTATTCCACAAAGCCACAAGCATACATTTTATAATGTACTATTGAAAGGAAAGAAAACAGTCACCAAAGCTTCCCCAGTGACTAATGTTGTGTAAATACTGTCATGGTACAGTTGGATTTATTTTTAATTATTAGGCCAGCCTGGGGAAGTGCTGTCAGAGAGCAGTGATAGCCTGTCCATTGCTCATTTGAGCAGAACAAAGGGCTTGACTTGGAGTGAGTTGCAATGCAGATAGTGTTGTCTGAGTTTACTCTGCCTTTCTTGTTCTAAAGCAGCAGAAATGTGATCTAGAGCTGCAATGGAATTTAATGGTAGGGTAGATCCCTGTGGAGTTGTAACTCATCTAAATGTTTCTCAAATTAACCACTGTCGTCCTTTTATTGTTTAGTTATGGTTCTGACCATAATCAGGAAATCATAATTCAGGTCTATCAGAGTTGTTGCTCTCATTGATCTACTCCCTCCTTTACTTAGTATTTTTCTTAATTTGTATTTCTTATGAGAAATGTCTCATTATTCAAATCAGCATTGGATCCAATAAAATCTTAGGGCTTTTTCCTATGCAGATTTGTTCACGCTTTGTTGCTTAGGTTTTCGGGGCGGGGCGGGGGGGTTACAGATAGGGAAATGTGTTAAAATAGAATGGGAATAAGCTGAATGGGGATAAAAAAACTTACACAATGCACTGTCTGTATTGTCTTGCATACAGTATGCTGTCTTTTCTTATCATCCACTACAATATCTCTGTTCTGTTTTATAAACCCACTACTCAGTCTGACTCAGTGTCACTGCTTTTCAGAAGTAGATGTGCACTAAGATGCTGGTTTGTTGGGGTTTTTTTTTTTTCTGTTACAGAGTTGAGACAGATTGCAGCAATTATAAAAGGAGTTTCTTCTACTTGTTTGAAGGAAACAGTGACACACAGGAGTAGCTTATGTTGAGACAGGTTGATATTTGGGGAGAGAAGTTGAAATAAGCTGAATAATTCCTCAAACTCAGAGAGCAGTAAATAGCCAGGATGTCATATCTGGAGTAGGACTCCTTGACTGTGGACACCTAATGTAATTTTAGATGTTCTGGAATATCTGATGTATTTGCAGAGGGTACATTGATAGGGCACAGGAGACAATGAGGAGAACTTGTGCTGTTCTGCATGTGCAGTTTGGTGGCCAAGTGTCCAAGAGCCACGTATTTAGTGTCTAAAGGAGCTATGCCGTTAGTTCATTCAAATCTCTGTCAGGTGAAATCTTCTCAACCAGACTTAAATACATTCGAAATGTTTTGGATCAACAGTAACCAAAAAATAATTCAGAACTCATTCTCAGGGCCTTGATGAGAAAGGAATGTCATGAAACCACACTGCACAATGTCAACTTTCTACCTTTTGCACTAGAAGTGAGGCATGGAAATGCTTGTGACCAATCTGGTACCCACAAATAGTAAGTAACATCTGGGTAGCAGAGAAGTTTTGAGTGAATGCGGGAAATTGCAAACGCAGAGGAGACAGATAGGTAGAAATATTTTAACTGTACTTTTTGAACCAACTTGGAAGGTCCTAGAGATTCAGGATGGAAACATAGAAAAAATTGGCAGTCACTCCTTGCAGAGCACCAGGGCGTTCTCACAGTGTAAAGGAGATCCCTAGCAGAAGTTAAATATTAGAATTTAAAATGTTAATATGTTTAATTGCAGGAAGTTCAAGGAAGGTTGCAAATGTCTCATACAACTTACATTTCGTTATTCCTAGCTGGAACTATCCAACTCATCACTGCAGCCATTTTAGTGAGTGTCAGCTCTAATCCCCTTGAGAGAAGGCAGTTATTTTATAAAGGAACAGAATGGCAGAAAGGCTAAATATTTTTGTTCAGAGGATTGGGTGAGAAAAATCTGTTATTTCAGGCTCTGTATACATATCATAACAGTAGGTTCATAAAGTCACAAAAGATCAAGGTAGCTTCTCCCCCATCTGAGACCCTTTTATCGGAGCAGCAGTTACTGCATGTACTCTTCTTGTCACTTGGAAAAAAAGTAGCAAGACACCTGAGCTGATCTGCTTTCATGGCTAAAGGAATATACAGTGTGTCAGTTTAAACTTGAGTGAAATCTCCTGTTCGCTCTTGGCTATAAACACACACGTGGTGCCTTGAGCTGACAGGCATTATCTTGGTTGATCTCAGTAACTAGATGGTGGGCTTTCAGCTGGAGGGATAAATAGGCCTGCCATCCCCCTTGTCTGTTTGAGGAGCTGAGGAAGCCTGTGGGAAAGTCTGAAGTCTTCACAATCTGAAAAATCCTTAAAAGGTTTAGTAAATATTTCAGTTTCCAACATTTGCATTGGAAACACCACAGTGTGTTCTTGGTGAAATCTACAACTCAAAGGCCTTGCAGTAAACTCAGAAATGCAATGGAAATCAAAATACATTCTCTAATAGAACTGACAATGTTGTCTTAAAGTTTGTTTGCATTATCATGTAAATTTTTTTCCCTTTTATTCTCATGTATGAGATGATTAAATCTATTTGCATGAGCTACTTGGTGCTGCTCAAGTATTGAGAACTGGGAATTATACATGGAAATATTTTCTCATCTGTAAGTTAGATTAAATTAAGCCATATGTTCTGAAGTTTGTTCCTGTGATACAATTGTATTTTCTGTGAAGACATTTTCACAGCCTTTCTTCCCAGAAGGCATAGGTATTGAAAACCTGATTTTTTTCAGAGACCTTTTTGCATAACAGGTTAGAAATAAAAAGGCAGTTTCATGTGAAAAGCATGTTTGTACTCATACTGACAGCTTTATCCTTTCTATTCCCACTTAGACTTAACTTCATCCACTACATTAGTCAAGTACCTTTTTAAAAGTCTACAACTTAATTATTTCTATTTGGATGAAGAAGTAGTATTAAGCATTTATAGTAGCAAGAATTTTCTCATCATTATTTTTATTATTACTTACTGACATTGTGGTGGTAGAACACTGGCATCTATTCACAGGTTTTTATCTACAGCCATCTACAAGTTTCCTTCCGTTCATAAAAGTTCTGAGAAAAATGCAAAGCCAATATTCACAGAAATTTGTTCAAATGAAAAGAAAGCACGTAATTTCAGTCAAACATGCCTCTGTTGTGATAATGTCATATAAATGTTCTAGTGCAAAAGTTAAACACAGAAGTGTGCCTTCACTCAAGTCCTGGTGTTTAAAAATATTAATTCTCATTCTACGTAGCCTGGACTTCCATTACTCACCCCATTACCTAATCTAATGCAGAAGATGTGAACATCCCTTGTTAACCTGCTCTGAATTACATGTCAGGAGCAGCCCATGATTCATCAAGATAGAATTATGTTCCCAACATGTGTCTTGAAAAGGGATCTCCACACTTACTCTCCATTTAAATGTTAAGGGAAATGGGAATCATAGGAAAAAAAAAAAAAAACCACAATATTTGACATAGCTTGTATAGATGCAACAAGATGGGTATTAGGAATATTGTCTTCTTTAGCTCCTACTGAATAGTTTGGGCTTGTTCTTTAAGATTTTTCAAATGTTAGTGTGGCTGATTTGTTGTTGACATTGTTAATCTGGTATCTTTAAATATCAAGTAATTCAACTGATGTATTTTGTAAATTTGAAACAAATATTTTCTATCATAAAATATTAAAAAATAAGTGGTGAAAATGAATGGCATAATAAAATATGATAAAAATAATCATAATAAGAATATAACAATACCCCCCAATTTTACATAGAATAGTGAGATATCAGTGCTCCTGGATGTGGAGAAGGGCTGCAGAAAACAGCAAAATTCTTGCTTGCTTCACTCAAAATTAATTCCACATTAATTACATGCAGAAATTAAGTGCTCCGATGTCTCATTTTCTCCTTTCCATTCTCTTTCCCTGTCATTATTTTTATCATTATATGGCACCTCCCTTGGCTCTTTAATCCCCTGAAGCATTTCACAGTCCTGATTTTCACATTCCAGCTCTCTATTTTTTCCTGTGCCCAGTCAGCTTTGTATTCTTCATAATCTTTCCTGCTTTCATGCACATGTGTTTATCTCTCCACATCCCCTTATCTATTCCCTCTCAAATCTCCTTATCCTAGATTCAGAACATACACTAACCTTGCCCGGGCTTCAGTCTCCCCCTTGCTTTGATGGTGCATATGGATTTCAGTTGCCCAGCCCTATGTATACGTCTGTTTGCTTTTTTCCTGCCAAAACTGTTTCTGTCCCTCTTTGGTATAGGATGATCAGGGAAGTCTGAACAACTAGGGAGTGTCAATGTAAAAATCCCTTTTTGTCACTTCCTACTTGGTGTCCAAACTAATATGCTGTTAGTCATTGCAGGAAGGTGAAGAAAGATTGACTGTAATGTTTGCTGCATGAAATGTGTATCAATCCTTTTTCAAATCCTGGTCCCTAAAACCTTTGAAAAAAATCCTATTACTTTTATAGTGGGAGTATTGTTGCCTTCATTAACTAGCTGTTGACTGAAAGTTCATAAGGACACTAAAAGAGCATAGATCTTCTGTGTTTAATCAGTGAAGTAGACTGAAAAGTGTTACTGTCAATACTAGAAGTATTCTTTGTTATGTATAACAACTGTAGTAACAGATTTCTTTAGAGTGACCTCAGCAAGAGCTCCAATCAAGGGTCTCCTAGCCTTCTTCCATGGCTTGGAAGCATGACTTTACCTGGTACTGAAGTGATTGTTGTCTCTTACACTCCATAAGTTCATAGAAAGAAATGACTATTTAACATGCTGATGTGTGTCTTAGACTTTTTGTTGATCTCCTGATTTACTACATTAAGTGTGTTGAGTCTATTCTTCTCTGGTTTTGAAGCAGAATTATTTTGTGAGAAATATACTACAACTACGTAACTTAGGGGAAAGAAAGATGATGTTGAACTGAGACAGTCCGCTGGTAGAGAGGGTGCTCTGCCTTGGGTAAGGAAGGGTATGCTGTGTGTATCAAATTTCAACTTATTCTGAACTAACATGGGAAAGCTGCTGAGCTCTCAAGTGGGACTGGATTGTGTCCCATGTTTGGGCAGTCAGGAGCAGTCAAACGGGGAGCAAACAGCTGAAATGTGTGTTGCCTTTCCAGCCTTGCTCTTCCCCTCTTAGCCTTCTCCACAGAGAACTGACATGATTGGCTAATACAGCAACAAGGAAGGAGAATCTGATTTCTTCTTATGCTTGTGGAAATGTTTTTTTCTTCCTTCTTACAGGAGGCTCTGTTCTCTTGGAGATGAATAATTTAATGCACACTTTTCACTTCCGGTTAATATAATGTTGTTTAGATCCTGGGTATCATGTCCATTGAATTCAGAGGCATTACTGATGTAGACATACAAATATCCTGTGTCCTGGGATGCCTTCGTAAATGAATTTTGCTTCCTTTTTCTTTTTCCTTTTTCCTTTTTTTTTTTTTTT
>VXAU01003995.1:174112-204438 GCA_013399695.1 Formicarius rufipectus
TGTCCTCAGCAGCTGATTTGTGTTATTCAACATCTGTTGCCTTTTATCACAGTGAATTTCGGCAATAGATAGAGTGATTTCTTTCTGTTTATATACCACTTCAGTGGAGTTATGGAAGCAGCAGGAATGAAACAATATACGAATACTGTTAAGAGGAAAAAAACCCACCAGAACCAGGGAAAAAAACAACCAAACAAACCACACTACTACTATGTGTAACAATAAGACAAATATGTTGAATTTGTTTCTTCTTTGGATCATTTAAACCTGAGAGGTGGTTATTCAGGAAAAAAAAAAAAAATCTTAAGATTTATGGAATTCTAAGGGATAAGAATAAATAATTTTATTTGCAAGACTCTTCACCCTTTTTCACGAATGACCAAGACTGCATTGCATTTAATTAGTTTTTGAAATAAAATGAGAGTTTTGTGGGGAAAAGACCACTTGTGACATGAAGGTGCCATATGTTAAGTGGATGGTTTAGACTTCCTTCACTCTTTTTCCAAAAGCTGAAGAGCTTTTTTATCTTTTTTTTTTTTTTGGTCACCAAGATCCAGTGGGCAATTAGTGCATTTTTTAATCAGCAGCTTCTGAAAAGTTAACAACAGAAATATGATCAGATTTTGCTAAGCCAAAATTGAGTTGGTGTGCTAAAGGACTTCCTTATGATTTCTTAAGAAAGAAAATTTCTTTTTTTTTTAGCATTCAAGAGAAATGAAATTTTTCATTAAGACTTAGAGGTCCCAGAAGGATCAAGTAGTTAATTATTTAGTACAAGTCAGGTTATTTCACTAGTATGAAAAGGCTTATGACTGACACAGAGTAGATGTGAGGAAGAAAACTACGTAGGGAGGAGAAGCGAAAGCTGTGCTTGTCTCTTGCAGAGGTGTATGGTATTTGGAATATGCTATAAGAATGAACTTGCAAGGTCCTCAGAGAAGATATGAATGGAGAAAGGGTACAGGATACTGCCTTTTTATCCTAGAGGGTTTATTTTGTACAAGTGTACAAGTTAAAGCCATATGCAAAGATGATAAGACTAATGAGGTAATTAAGTTGTAGGGTTTGTTTCCTTCCTTCCTTCCTGCCTGCCTTTCCCTGTTCCTTGGAAGAAGCCTAAGGAGGGTGTTATGCTGGAATTTTCTGTATAGAAACAGGCTCTGCCTCAAGCTGAGGTTGACTGTAGGCAAGGTCACAGAAGCAGAAGATAAGAAAAGAGTAAGATGTGAGAGAATATGTTTACATTGGTTAAAAACAACCAGGAAACAGGACAGGAATATGATTTTTGTATTAAAGGGTATTCAATGGCAGGGTTTAGAAGGATTTTGATTTTTTTTAACCTGGTCATGAATCATCTGGATAATGATAGTAAAGCTTGCTGATGATAATAAATTATTCTGCATAGCAAAGACAAATGCCAACTTGAAAAGCTACACTGCTTAACTGAGAAATCCAATGGCAGAGGATAGAATGTTCAGGATTAAAAAAAATGATGCAAGAGAAACATTTCCTGCTTCTGGCTCAGCAGTGAGCTCTGGGATAGCACCATTCTGGTTTCTTTGCCTTATAAAACGTTGCTCCCTCTCTCTCCCTTTTTTTTTTTTTCTGATAATTCAAGAGCTGAAGTTACCAGCTGGTGTGTTTTCCTAAAAATAGTTTTAATGTGAGCGCAGTACATGCATTTCCTTTCACTAATTTTGTAAAGGTATGTTACTAGTGATACAAAATAGCCCTAATTTGCTCCTGGATACTAGAACTACACAAAAAGGATGAATGGGGAGTATATGTACTATATAGACAGCTTTCCTTTTGCTGCTTTGGGCAATCATATAGTTAAGTGATAATGTTCCTGGGGATTGAGTCCATGAAGCAATAAATGGCTTTTATAGTTGATTAAATGCTGAAGTGCAGCTGGAGCTACAAAAGCCATCTCAAGCAGTAACTATGTTATTACCATTACGGAAAGATAAAAGGAGAACATCATGGGAATAGAAATCTTTAAAATTTTGACGTGGGGGAAGAACAGGAATGATAGTATTTTCATTGAGATTTTGCAGGGTAGATATAACCAATGCTGCCCATTACCTTTGCAATTTTGAACAAATCCAGATCTGTAACATGTAACTGAACACTGTTAACATTCTCTGTAAAACTTTGAAGTGGTGCTGTGATGACACTTGCATTGGACCTGGCTTGGATATGAATTGGGCTCCTCATTTCTCAAAAACCCAACCAACCAACACTAAAAACCACTGAGAAGGAACACAGAGGGTGTAGTTTCGCAGAGTTTTCCTAAGTCAATACTAGTTCCAGATTACGGTGGGCTTGGAAGCTACCCTGTTAATTTTTCTTTATAATCTCTGGCTTCCTAAGGTATCTCCTTTACCCTGGCAGTGGTATTTTATTATTAAAGAAGATTTGAAAGGAAGGAACTGTGGAAAGGACAAGACTAAGGTCTTTCTGATTCTGTCTCTAGTCAAGTAAACAAAAGTTCTGCAGCAGCTGAACATATGAATTCCTGGTTCAAATCCACAGTAGCAGTGAGGTTACAGCTCCTTTTCTCAGGGAATGGATACAAAACTTAATCAGGCTAGGACCAAAGTGAACAACAGCTCTCGTGCTGGTGCCGTAACTAAGATCTGGGTGACCATGTGGCCATTCAGGAAAAAATCATGATGTATTATGCCAAAAATTTAATATCATGAAGCAGTTGTGCTTTACCATAAATATCTGAAGTGATTAATTTTCTTGGTCTCTCTGGACCAGTGAAAGATGTGGCACAAAACAATCCATAATTGTGTAGAAAATTATCAAAAATACTCAAAACATATGAATAAGTCTTCCACAGTAATTGGCTGAATATCGTATCCTCACTTTTGAACCAACTCTTCAGAACTGTGCAAGCAAATACATCAACATCCAAGTGCTTGAACTGAGTGGTGAACACACATTCTCTATCCCACTCCATTCCAGTCATTGGCATTGTTTTATCCAGAAAAGCCCACGGGCAGACACTGGACTACTAGGAGTTTGAAACTGTAATCATGGACTGCTAGCACATGCAGGACTGTTCTTCTGTCACATTGAGCCAACTATTTTGTGATCTCAGACCTCGTGATCAGAGTCAAACCTCCAACAACTGCTATCCAATGTACGTGTCCCTGAATTTAAGGCCTAAAGATGAGTCAACAAACAAGTAGTGGGCTGAGAAGAACTGATTGTTCATGGCATCTGAGATGCTTGGAGATCTCCAAGACTACATCTCCCGAATCATACGTTTAGACTAATATATGTGTCTCCTTTCCACGTATTTTAAGATCCATGAAAAATGGTTCAGTAATGAGGGTCCAGTCTGTTCCCATTAAGTCAATGAAACTTGTCAGTGACTTAAATGGAAGCAGACCTGAGTTCTGTACAAAAACATTCTGTCACTAGAAAAACAAACTGAAAAAACTCAATTTAACCAGGCATGCCTTGAGTATTGTGTTGTTTAGATCAAGTTGTCTACAAGCATTTTTAGTCTGCAGCTCTCCATTGAGCTTGAAATATATTTAATATAAATAACATTGGAAGGCTGTTATTTTCACTAAATCTTATATATAGATCTCAAATGCATAATGTGACATCAGAAATACCATGTTCCTGGCAGCTGTCTTTATGTAATTTTGTCCTGATGAACAAAAGCTCACAGGGGCTGAATGTGACCTTTATTCTGAATTACAGTTGTTGCATGTCTCTTTTTTTCAGCCATTTGTCTAAATCCTTGCCTTGTTTCATGAAAGAATTTTTAATGTCTCAAGAGGAAGAAGTCCTTATACCACTTTTTTAATATAGAAAATAGTACATGTTATCTTATTTTGCTTTTGTTAAAGTCATGAGAGGAAAAAACATACCTGCACTTTTCTTGTATAAGTGTATTCTTCTGGCCAGCCCTTTGACACATTGCAGTTGTTAACTGAAAACTTTAGCTTCATCATGTAACTATGGTAGCATTTATTCACCAGGTGGGAAAAGTCTCAAGAGTCCATTTGCTCAAAGCAGAAGCAACACTGAATTCAGAGCAGGTTGCTCAGGGCTTTGTCCAAGTGGATCTTGGAAACACCAAGAATGGGGAACCTGCTGCCTCTGGGAATTCTGTTTCAGTGCATAATTATCCTCACAGTGATTTTATTTTTTTCTTATACCCAGTGGGATCCCCCTGTTTCAAGTTATGCCCATCACCTCTCTTTCTTCTGCATTTCAGTAGAGAGTTGGGGTCTATCTTCTTGGTCAGCTTTTTGATATTTACTGGCAGGTTGCGGTAGCTATTCCTGAAGCCTTCTTTTCTCAGGATTAAAACAAACAAACAAACAAAAAAAGGTCCCTCAGACAATGCTTATTGAATTCTATCTTATGCTACACCTACAGTGTCTTGAGCTGTGAAGCACATAATTAATTGCATATGTTGCTGTGTTTTTCCTGAGGTCAGATAATTTCTAGCATTATTCATTACAAATTTGAATGCCTTTTCAAAGTGGTAACTAAGCAAATGGCTTACAGCTATTAGAGATTAGTCACAGACAATGTCTGTCTGAAATTATTTGAACCCGTAATTGCATTTTCAGTCAATAGAGTCCATTATGAGTGTGTTTATCTCAAAAAATCCTGATGCATACCTTTATTTTTCATGTGCTTTAATATGTCAGCTGTCTAAGGAACTGTTTCCTTCAGCCTGCTTTCAAATAGACATATTAATATGGGGGGCATACAAATGCACAGTTTATGGAGCAAGACAGGAATTGAACCTGTTGATCCACCAAAAGATCCACCAAGGATCTTTGCTTGCTTCAGTTGAACGTTGTGCCAGTCTTATGGTAAACTTTGGAGGCAGCAGATCTACTGATCTCATGCAAAGGTACCCCACACCAGCCCACACATCATGCTTTTATTATTATTCCTTCATAATTACCTGCTTCACCCAATTGAGGCACAAAAGATCTTTCATTACAGCATTAGTAACAGAAATCTCAAGAGAAAGCCATGAAAATGTTAGTGTTCAAATAAGCTGAGTGTGTGTCACGTCAGTGCTTCAGCATGACAGCTCAGAGATTTCTCGGCAGGCTTTGTTCCTGTAGCATCTCTGTAAGCTGTTGGGAGCTGTTGAGACAGTCAAGTTCATGGTATGGGTTGAATATTTGAGACTAAATTATATCTCTTTTTTTCTCAGTTGCAAATATGTGGATGGGCATTCATAGCTGGTATAAGGTTTTGGTAGCTATCCATGAGATTTTCACATTCAGTTAGAGAGTATAAACACAGCTGTTTACTTGTTTTCTACTCTTGCAACTAGTAATTGAAGCAATGTAATGTTTTCACTTTTCAGCAAATGACATAGACATCCATTTTTGACATTTTAACATATGGCATGAAATGCTCCTCTGCTAACCTGTGTTCCACTATAGTTGCTACAGTGTGCAGGACTTCAAAACCACAAAATTATAGTTTGTACTTTCTGGGGTTTTTTGGTCTGGTTGGTTTGTTTGTTTGTTTGTTTGTTTGTTTTCCCACTAGCTAAATTTAAAATAAAAATGGAGGGAGAAAAAAATGAAGCAAATCCAATGGCCATGCCTATTTTTCACAAAGGTTGACATCTGGCTCCTAGCAAAATAGGATTTTTTTTGTTCTGTGTTTCACCCATGGTTGCAGCTGTTAGCTAGGTGAGGATGCTATAGATGAAAGAGAAGGAAGCTGCCAGAAGCTTCCCCTAATAGGCCACTGCATTTGAAGGCACCGGATCGTGGGAACTGTGGGAGATCGACAGGCATATGAGCAAGATATTCCTAGTCATACGAAATATATCTGGATACTCTACTGTATCTGGAATATGTGATTTAAATTATACAGACCCTATATCATGTTTCTAACGTGAAAGTTATATGTTTCATCAGAATTTACATTTCTCTAAGGATCTGTGAAGTGTACATTTATAGCCCTTGATGATCTTTGGCAATGCAGTATGTGCAGCAAATAATTTTCTGACTTAAGGCATACATGAATATTTTTTCTCCTTTATTTTATCCAGTGGTTATACATAGGTGACTCTGTCATTAGATGGTGTGTTTCTGTCTTGTAAACACAGTGTTTAGTGAGGAGGTTAGCGGCAGTGAGAAATGAGAAGTATTTCACCTGCTCTTGACATTATTATTAATTATTTTTATGGCTCATAAAAGTATGCTAGGCACTTGAAGGAGCCATTAAAGCAATTTAATGCTTTTTGTAATGCTCCAATAACTAGGGAATTTTTTATGCATATATTTTTCTTTATGCAGATCATTTTACAAGATATGCTGGTAGCAATCACCTGCCAGCTCCTCATGTCACTGTTGCACATGATGTGTATGGTCCTCCTGATTTTTCCTGCTCTTTTGTTCTTTCCATTTCATGACTGAGGATGGGATTCTGGCTTACATTGTCACAGTGCTGTGTGATAATGGTGTGATATTTGATTTGCATTTATTACAATATAATTTTGCATTCTGCCCATCTTTGGTCACACCTTTATGTATGAAATCTGTAGATATACCTAGAAAGAGAATATTATGTCAACAGGTGTTCTTGAGTCCACACTTGCTTGCTTGAGTTGGACCCTGGAGAGTTTATTTCAAAGGAGAATGAAAGTGCCTAGTTGTTTCTGCTCAAAGTTAGCTCTGGTTTTCCTGTAGCCAAATCTCTACATATACTTTTACATTTAGGGCTATTGTTATTTGAAGTTTACTGCAAGGATTTGCAGCATGCTAAGGTGTTGCATCATGGCTTAGCACCTTCAGTTCATGTGTGGCTGCTTGCTGCTTTAGACGTGGTCTAGGTTAGTACCAGTGCATAGGACATCTCTGTGTACATCCTTGGTGGCATAAATGTAGAGTATTTCTTGCCTGCAACTCAGTTTACTATTCAGTGCTCATATATGATACAACTCCAATGCACTTGGCTTTATCACCCAGATAACTTTGGTTTAGTTCAGTTTGTTTATCTATATATATATATATATAATTATCTTATGAATTTAATTTTCTTTTGTACTGCTTTTGCCCAGCAAGGTTTTGGTAGTGGAGCACTACAGGGGTGGCTTCTGTGAGAAGCTGCCAGAAGCTTCCCCCATGTCCAGTGGGGCCAATGCCAGCTGGCTCCAGGATGGACCCACAGCTGGCCAAGGCTGAGTCCATCAGTGATGGTGGTAACACCCCTGGGGTAGGATATTTTAAAAAACACCTATGCTGCAGCAACTGCAGCTAAAGAGATGACTGAGAGTATATGAGGAAACAGCCTTGCAGGCACTCAGGTCAGTGCAGGAATCTCAGCTCCAGGTGCTGAAGCTGAGATTCCCCTGCAGCCCACGGTGCAGACCCTGGTAAGGCAGCTGTGCTGCTGCAGCCCATGGATGTCCACAGGGGAGCAGAGATCCACCTGTGGAGAACCCCATGGCAGAGCAGGTGAATGCCTGAAGGAGGATGTGACCCTCAGGCTCCTGGCAGAACCTGTGTCCCCACATTGGAGGAGCTTTTCTGACACAACTTAGGGCCTTTGCACCCTATGGATGGGACCCACAGTGGAGCAGTTCATGCAGAACTATAGGCTATGGGAAGGACTCCCGTTGGAGAGCTTGTGGAGGATCATCACTTGTGGGAAGAACCAGAAGAGTGTGAGAACTCCTCCCCCTGTGAAGGAAGCTAGAACAGAGAACACTGTGTTATGAACTGAGCATGACTCCCATTCTCCATCCCTCTGTTCCACTGAAGGGAGGAGGCAGAGAATTCAGTGAGGTTCCACCCAGGAAGAAATCCAGAGGGGAGGGGAGGGTGCTTTTATGATGCAGTTTTATTTCTCATTACCCTACTCAGATTTGATTATTAATAAATTTAACTAATTTCCCTATATCAGATTTGTTTTGCCCATTATGGTAGCTGCTGACTGTCCTTATCTTGACCAATGAACCTTTTGTTATTTTTTCTTTCCCCTGTCCTGCTGAGGACGGGAGTGATAGGACACCTTTGGTTGGCACGTGTCATTCAACCAGGGTAGCCCACCCATCTTTGTACAATTTTATGCTTGGACCAGTCTCATTAAATTTTTTTCACATAATTTGTGATAAAATTTCATTTTACTATTTCATGTTGTTAAATCAAATGAGAATGTTTTTACATATTATATCGTATCATGCACGTGTAAGTCTGTGGCCATCAAGAATGTACAAACCAGATGGATGGTCACAATCTCTTGTCATTCCTAAGCAAACCTAAATCACATCTTCTTAATTAAAATGTAACTTTTTCTTTCATTTGCATTGACTTTGAATGAATTGGAATGAAGAGCAAATGCTGTTAGTTTTAATAAGAAAAGAAGTTATATTGGACATCCAAGTAAAGTGCTGGAAGCACACCTCATTAATCAGATTGAGAGTATTATATTTGACATTGTAAAGGGTGCAGTAGCAAAAGGCCATTAATTTTAAGTGCTACTTGGAATAGAAGTGTACCATTTCTATTTGTGAGTTTTTGGAAGCGTGTATAAATAGGGAGCAAACATTTAAAAAGCAAAGAATATGCTTCTGTATTTAAAAGGTTGTCAGAATTCATAAGCTATTGAAACCAACCTATTAATTTGAGACAGTTCCATTATCCTAAAAAAAAAAAGGAGGAAGAGAAAAGGAGTTCAGCGAAGTGTAACTGATTCCATATATGTGCTGAAATAAAATCATGGTGGCAGAGCTTTGTTCAAATGGCAGCTCAGGGCAGACTGAAAGTTGTTCCAAAAACAAATGTGTTTTTTAGTGCAGGCTTTTAATGGTAGAGGTACAATATTAATAATTTTCTTTTCAATTAGAGAAAGACAGTGGGTGTTTGTGAGTGCATGCATACTCTTGACATCTCACAGCATTTCCCTGGAGGGGAGATTACTGCAGTTTGTTTAAAAGATGTGGAATACAGAGTTGGTATTTTAAGAATATCCAGAGAGTGGAGTTTGAGAGTGTTTTTATAATAATAAAGATATCTTACAGTACTCTTCATCGTAACACATCTCGGAGAGCTCGGCAAGGTTGTGAAACACAGATCTGCATACCTGCAGGTACTCATTGAACCATCTGCCAACTTGCAGGTGAAATTGGAACTGCTTATTAGTGCTTTGTGACAGCACAGCACCCACCTGCATCAGAGAACAGGGAAATTTCTTTTGTCTGCCTAAGATTTGCTTCATTATTATTTTAATAACAAAGTTCTCCTTGGGTTTATAAGACTTGTGAAAAAATGTTAGGTTGTTGTTTTAATACCTAAATGTCCCACGTGGAGTCTCCTGCTCCTGCATCTTCCTGGTTTTGGGCGGTTGTTTTGACCCACACTCACAGACGTGCAAGTGCTTTCAGAGCCCTCAGCAGTGTAGGCTCCTTCTTTTAAGTTTGGTTCAAAAGTGATGTTTGGAGTTAGAAAATGAATCAGACATGACGGAATTAATGTAGTAAATTCAAAAACTACTTCTACCACTAGTGAATTAATTGATTTGTCTGTAAAAATCCTGTTGTAGGAGTGAGGAGAGCCTTAACACCAGTGTCACAATGCTGTGTAAAAGTGGCAAATGCCCAAGGGCTCTCAGCTCTGGCAGTGCAATAATCCAGCTCAGTGCTGAGCCCCAGCCCTGTGCCAGTGGAACAAGCACCACCAATGCTTTCACTGTTAGGAAGGGTATCATTTCCCAGAGTTAATAATGGCTACAGAAATGTTCTTCTGTCTTTGGAGGGCAAAGACATTTCCATCATAAAACATTATTAGCCTTCAAATGCCCTATTTTTTTCTTGCTATTTTGCTTCTGCCAGAAATAGACAAAAAACTCTGTTGAAATCTATTAAATTAAAGCTTTGTATTTAAAAGGTCTTGAGATTAATTTTCTTATTGAAGCTTACAGAATATCATTATTCAGCATTTTTTTTATGCCCTATTCAAATTGCTGGGACTTAGGAGTTGTTTGCACTTGCAAGTGTAAAGATTGCTCTGAGGAATTTGATGCTTCAGAAATAAATTGCTATGTTTTTATTGCTATAAAGATAATCTTCCAAACATGAATTGATGCTGCTCTGACTTTCTGATGGTTTAGCAGTTCTACTGTAGAAACCCTTCCCGATCAACAAAAGAGGGAAGCTGCTGATTCCTTTAGTAAGATTTGCTACTGAAGGACAAAGACGGTATGATGTGACCATAAGTACTCTGACATTTGTGGAGGGGAAAGAATCACATGGATAGCTGGTGTCTAGGAAATGCTTCTGAGCATTCTGAGCTAAAAGTTTTTAATTGTAAAACTATGCCTGACATCTTTTTCACTAAACCAGTTTCTTTCCTCTTAACAGTAGATGTAATGGTTGTAATTCCTCAGCTGAATCATAAACTGTGCACTCTTATATTTGGTCAAGTTGGCTTCATAAAATTTAAAAAGAGAAAGAAAAAAGAAAGATTGTTTAATTGAAGAAGAGATTTTTACTGTTTTACTGTGAATTTACCACTCCACTGCCTCATAATTTTCTTTTGTCTCTGTTCCCTTGGAGATCATTTGTAAAGAGGAACAAAACAAATGGTGGAAAATAAGATAATATCTTCTCATAAAAATAATTCCTGCCTTCCTTGTTCCAATCTCCAGAAAAGCAGATTGGTTTAGGCACCTGCTATGTATTTTCTATACTTGTTTAAACAACAATGGCAATAAAGGGTTAAGAAATTAGAAATTGTAGACACTGTGAGTGCTGGACAAGCAAATTCAGACATTGAATACAAGTCAAAAATGTCTGCAAGGTAAAAATTGCTAAAGGAACAGAATCAGTTTGCATAGGTCAAGATTGACAGTTTGTGATATCTTACCTTTTTCCAGACCTGTAACATGGTGTTTGTGAAAGCAGAGGTAGAGATAATGGATATGTTTAGAGGACAATTTTGGGAAAAGTGGATCAAACAATTAAGTAGTAAACTTTAAAAAAGAAAAAAGGAGATTTGTTTACAAGTTTATTTTCGGTTTAAGTATAAAAATATAGAAGCATTAGACTAGAATAAAACCCCTTAATGTTTTTTATTGGGTGAATAAATTATCTTTGAATGAGAAAATCGATGCATTGTTGATGTGCTAGGGAAAGATTTGTGCTCATCAAGATTGTTCCTGATGGATTAATTTTCAGGATAAAGGTGGCATTGTTTGCAATCATATGTGACATATTTTGGTAATGCTTTCTGATTACTGAAATGGCTGCCGTAGGAAACAGAAAGAAAACCAACCATATTTCTTCTGAATGCAAATGTGCAACACGTTCCCTCCCTTTTTAGGAGTTCACCTTTGTCTTCCACTGAAGGTCTTTTCTAGGGGTATGCTGAATTCACTCACAGTGTGACATGACCGTCGCATTTGTTCCGTGTGTGACAAAACAAGCTATATTGAAAACGAAATTATTTTGGTTTTTTGAAGACATAATCTAAATTGCTTCAAATACAACATACACATATTTCAGACCTGTGAATACATGTTATTTTCTAGTCAGTGGCTCTGTTAATCTTGGAAATATCTGTTTCTGTTCTGTTAAAGGTATTATCCACTACTGAAGTGACAGGTGAGAGTTCGTTAGATTTTATTGGTCTTAGGTTGCCATTGGCAGTGAGAAGGGATATTCTGGAACTGATAGCCTTCTTGCCTCTTGGTCATTTCAATTTAAACTTCAGAATCAGAAGGTGAACCACATAAAACTCATTCATAAACAGAGATTGTATTTCACTGCAGTTATTCAACACAACATAAGCACATACCACAATTTCATCTTTTCTGTTAAGACTTAAAAGCTGTTCCAGTACTGAACAACTTTTAGAAGTGAATAAGCCACCAGCTCCTCTTCTTTTGTGTGTTCTGTAATCCACTCTAATCCGTTTTAAAGATGGAAGTGCTACTGGTGATGTGTAGGCACTGCAGTGATCTTGGGATCGGTCATCTTTCCTGTTTCTAGAAGGCATCTCATTATCTAATAAAATCAGGAATTTTACATTAATTATTCAATTTTTTTTTTTGTTAGATCAGATAATGTCATTGGGTCTAAGTGACTTGTTTTGATGTTTCTTTACCATGCCTTTATATGTGTTGTGCACGTATTTTGTACCGTGCAAAATCTTGTTGAAAAAGCAACTCAGCTTACTGCCAACTTGAAACTGAAGTAAAAGAATAAGAAACATCAGGTGATTTGGTTTCCCTGAGATAACATCCTTTAAATACATGAACAGCTTTATAAAGAATTGTCTGATGTTGCTGAGCTGTGAGGATCAAAGAAGGAAAATGCTAGTATTAAATATAGTGCATGTGACATCTACATACTCCCTAAACTGAGAGTAAATTGTTGAGCTTGTGAGGCATATCTTGATGGTTTCCACAATAATAAAATACAGAATTAAATCTCTAGAATCCTTTTCTAGTATTAATCAAGTTCTTCAGTAAAGCCACTGTTCTAATATATTGCATTAGGTCATGTCCTCCTTGGTAGAATAAAAATCATTCCAGTTGACTAATTGGTTACCAGTTGAAGAAGTCCTACATGATGTTCAGAGACTGAAGTTCAAAGACTACTTCTAGATAGTACCATAACATTAATTCTGTTCTCTTGCCACTGGAGCAGTTGGCATAGTCTGGCTCACATTCCTATTGCTAGTCTATTTTCTAGGGACAGTGGCAGGAGCCATACTGAAGGAAACTTGATTACCCTATCCCTTACACTTTATCCAGTGAAACGTTTCTTCACTGTAGATATGTTTTTCATAAATTTAATCCTTATTTTGGGTCTTGAAAATATTTTCAAATAAGTAATTACACTTTCTTAAGTGTGTTTGCAGGCAGCTTTAAGAGTTGTTTATACAATTCCCTGTGAGAATTTTCAGTTATATTTTCATTCTGATTTACTTTATAATCCACTTTGTTCCCGAGGTGTTAGCCCGCTATTTAAAGATTAGAGCCATGCATGTTTTGGTTTTGTTTGTTTTGTTTTGTTTTTTCTTCCCAAAAGTCACAATGAGCTGCATCTAATTTTTTTTTAGGTTTTGTTTTGTTTTTTTAATCCTGGTCATCTCTGAGTCCTTTTCCTTGTATGATGGTCCTCAAATTTAAATTAAATAAGCTTGGTGCAAGAACAGTGTGTTGCTGGGCATTTTCTAGTTTTCTGCATTGAAATCAATGGTATAAGGAGACAACATTGGGAACAAGTATCTAAGGATCTGTAGTGTTCAGTGAGGTCTGCAAGGTGAGAGTGACGTCTTGAAATTTCATAGTGTGCTAGAGAAGGTGATGGGATTTATGACTTGGGCTCCATTCCAGCAAAGTACTTAAAGCCAAAGCATGGTCCCATTATGTAAATCTGTTTATAGAGGTAAATATATTCCCTCTTTAATAAATGCATAGAACTCTTTAGCATTAACAGAATTTATGAGTTAACAGTAAGGAGAAACAATTAGTTTGAACAACGTGTGTGTGTGTGTGTTAATAACTTCTATCCTTTGTCTACAGAAAATATCTAAGCATTAGGCTTGTTCACATTGTATCTCTGAGAGTCAGGTAGTTTTGGCACTATCTTTTGGAGCATAATGTCTGTCATGTTCATGATTTCAGCTGCATCTTTTGACATAAAACTTTTATTTCAAAAAACTCCAGAATTTTAAATTAAATTATTAAAATAATAAGAAAATTTAGAGCAGCAGTCGCAAATATGCTTATTTTGCAAGAATAGGAACCCTTTAATATTCTCCCTTCCATAATGTCTTTTAAGAATATATTCTCACAAATTTTAAATCATTGCTACATCATTTGTTATGGGATCCTGCAATTATTGATGAAAGTTCAGAAAATCAGTGTCTAGAAATTGAAATAAGCATGAAAAATACTTGTTCAACAGGATCTGGGAGAAATAATGGGATGATATGATATAAAGGCAGAAGAGGTTACAGGCAACTAAAGTTTTTGAGTTCCCTTAAAAATAAGTAAGAGGCAGCAAAATATTGCTGTGCTTTGGGTTCAAGTTTGGCCAAGTACTGCCTGTTACAGAAGTGCTTTTAGCTGCTGAACCATAATAATATTTCCAAACTTAAACATTGGGGAGTTTGGGAGTCTGTGGGGAAATAAAGTTCAGGATTTGGCAGAGAGGAGAGCAGGCAGGAGGAGGCATGGCAGAAGACCCAATGGAAATGGAAAGAATTTCTGCAAGATACAATGAAAGGAAAGGTTTGGCAGAGGTGGAGAAGAAAAGCAGTAGCCAAAAAAAGAGTAAGTGCTGAAGAAGTGATTTTGGAATAAGGCTGGAAGACTGACAAACCTGGGAGAAGGGATGCAGAGGGCAAAGAAAAACCACAGGTGATACAACAGAATTGTGTGCAGCTGATGTGACAGGTTTACTGAGAGTCCCCAGGACTGCATCTGTTATTTCTTAGCCCTACTTGTAATGAAAAATGTTCATCATCAGAAACAGCTCAATGCTGCTTGTCAATTCAGACAAAACTGAGTATTTTTTGCCCTAAGTAAAAGAGAAAAATCTCTCTCTCTGGCTGCTGCAGTGTGTGGCAAGAGTGGGAACACCTCCCTCTGTTTCCACTGTCCTGTTCCAGGCACACAGGCTATTGCTGGTGACAGTAGTAACAGCAAGCTGTTCTCATGACCATACCATGAGGAGAACTGACAGCCTGGACATCTCTTCCTAGGGCAGTCTATCAATGTGGACTTATTTTACTCCTGCCTGAAACTGGCCCTATGTTTCTCTCCAGTTGGTAAGTCCACATAGAAAGAATGCCTTCTTACTGCCAGCCACTACTCTTTCTTCATGAGCAAGCTGTCTTAGATGGGACCATGTCCTTAAATAGCACCATATGAATTTTGCTTTTCAAGTTTAACTTTTTTTCTTTTTCTAAAATAAAAAATGCATAAAATTGCTTACAGTTTGCTGCCACCTTTTTTTCTCTGCACTCAAAATCCTTGTTTTCTCCACAAAATCTTGTCTCAGTCAGGCCAAGGGATAAGTGATGACCAGTGAACCAGTAACTACTCAATATTTCTTTTTAACATCAACCATATGGTAACTCTGTGATCATTACCTAACTCGGTCAGGGGCTTAGAGACGTAAAGCTTCTTATGCCTTTGTTAGGCCAGCTGTTTCAATTGGGAGGCTGAAGACCAAGCAGCCGTAGTGCTGAATTTATCTAAAAAAATCCTACTATGTAGGGAAGGATTTAAAAAAAAAAAAAAAATTTAATATGTGCTGAGGATTCTTACCTAAGAGTTCTTACTAACTATTCAAGGCTAGCCAGAATGTAACATTCCTTCTTTCCTATCCTTTCTGGTTTTCTCCAGTTCTTAATCACATTATCAAACATCCATTTCTTTTATGATTTAACCAGTTTCAGCAACATCAGAAAGGGAAACAAGGATATTTCATTTTCAGTTTTATTTTAAGCACAGTTCAAAGTTTTCCGTAACAGCTGGTGGTAATGCAAGAAACATTTTCTGTTGTGCTAGCTTAAAATAGATTTTCTAGCACTATCACAATAGCAGCATTACGATCAAATTAATTCATGACAGTGCAATTACATGACAGATATCTAGTAACTTCTCACTTTGCTGCAGATTGTGATCAGATGTGCCTTAAATGCACCTTATCAGATAACACTGTCCTTAAAGGTCTTAAGGACATTAATAAGCTTCCTGGTAATGTAATTGCTGGGAGTGGGGAGAAATATTATTACCTAGAAAAATAAGGAAAAAAAAAGATTGTGTTTTTCCAATACACATAATGGCTTTTCACTGAGAATAGGACTGGCTGCTGAGTTGGCTTTGACTTGCCCCAAAACTGTTCCCATTAGCCCAGGCACTGCTGTTGCTGGTCCCATTCGCACAGATATGTCTCCTGCCACTGTAAATTGAAGCAATTTGATAGACAGAAATTATGCTTACCTTAAGCCATGTTCTTGAAAGGGGAAGAGAACTTGGTTGATAGGATCTAAAACATCTTCTGGAAATAACTTATCTGCCTCTCCTCTTCAGCTTAGGAATTGTGTTAGAAACAGAAGGCTTCTACAGATATGTTAACCAGAAAAAGAAGGTCCAAAAATGTGTACATCATCCTCTCCCCCAATAAACAGTGCTGGTAAACTGGTAATAGATGAGGAGAAGTCAGGTACTCCACAACTTTTCTGCCTCAATCTGCAATAGCAATGGGGTGCTGGTACATGAGGGCCTGAATACACATAGCGATGTGCACTTACAGACCAGAAAGCCAAACATATCCTGGGCTGCATCAGAAACAGTGTGGGACAGCAGGTCAAGGGAAGTGATTCTGTCCCTCTACTCTGTTTTCAGGAGACCCCATCTGAAGTGCTGCATCCAACTGAGGGGTCCTCAGCACAGGAAGGGAATTGACCTATAGGTCAATTTTCCTGTTAGAAAAGGCTTTCAGAACTGGGATTGTTCAACCTTGAGCAGAAAAGGATTTGGGGTGACCAAACTGCAGCCTTTCTGGACCTGAAGTGAGCCTACATGAATGATGGAGAGAAACTTTTCCCAAGGGCATATACTGACAGAACAAGGGGGAATGACTTCAAACTGAGAGTAGGTTTAAATTAGCTATTAGGAAGAAATTCTTTACTGTGAGGGTGGTGAGGCACTGGATCAAGTTTTCCAGGGAAGCTTTGGAAGCCCCATCCCTGGAAGTGTTCAAGGCCGTTAGATGGAGTTCTGGGAAACCTGGTCTAGTGGAAGGTGCCCCTGCTCATGGCAGGAGGATTGGAACTAGATGATCTTTAGGGTCCCTTCCAACCTAGGCCATTCTATGATTCTATTATTCTTCCACGAATTTGTCAATCAAAAAGTCCTTTCTTGAGTCCAAATCCTCAGTTAGTAGTAATCAAATGAATCCTTCAAGACCAGTGTTACAGAACCATTCTGGGTGCAGAAACTGCACATAGGGTTTTGTGCCTCCTGGAGCAGGAGAAAGGAGTTGCAGTCCAATAAATAGAGCTGCAGTATTAACTACTCCTTATTGTAACCTTTCACAGTATCTCACAACAAATGTATCAATAATTGCTGTCAAGTGTTGACTTTGGGAACGGCAATCTCACTGCCAGCTTGTTCATGGTACCAGTGAGTTGATGGCAACAGTGTGTCAGCAGTTGTAGTTACTGCCCTTTCATTGCTGCCTCTAGGTTAAAAGACATTTTCCCATGCTCTGTAATTACCAGCCAAACACCAAAGAATTAGCACCGTCCATCTGACAGATTCTGTGATACTGTGTGATGGCTCCCGCTGAAGCAATAACCATTCACTCACCAACCAGTTCCTGCAGGAGATTTGTTTTATAGCTCCATTCAAACACGTTCAAGAAAACAAGAATCTGAGGAGAGACTTTATGGGCTGATGACATAAGTAAAGCTAAGACATTGTAGCTTTCACACTGACATTTTTGTAGCTTTAATTTCAGCCATCAAATGTCACAGCCATCAAGGCAATCAATTTAGAATGACAGAAAATATTTAGATAAACTCAAAATCTTCTATTGCATAAACAGGTATGGGGGGAAAAAGGAGATGAATTTGCCAATGAAAGAAAACAAATAAAAAGCCTGTCTATAGAAGAAAATTTAAATCAAAATGGAGTGCTGGAGAGGTTCTCTCCAAGTATCTGGTTTTAATGTGCAGTCATTTCAGTTTAGCACTGTGAGGAATGAAAAGTATAAGCCAGCATTGAGGGCTTCAAGCCAAACCTAGAGTGCTGATTGTCAGCAAATGGTGAAAACATTGTCAATTAGCAAAAAGCAGTGTCTGTCCTCTTGCACCAAAACAATGATGATGTGCCCTTTGATTGCCTGGCAGCATTAGTGTGAGAGAAGGCAGTCCTGATCATGGGAAAGGCGTAAGCAAAAAATAACACTCTGTGTGTGGGTGGAGGGGCTCACGAGCCGAGCTGCAGCCATGGCATGGCCAAGCGCATATGGAGAAGCTGTGATGGCTGATGGACTCAGAGAGGAGCAGCATGAGCCAAGGGTCTGAAAAATGAGAGGAGAACTTAATTTTTCTGCTTATTTATGCCACTGGGTGATGCAGCCAAGTCATCCCCTCTGCTGAAAGAGTGAGGAAAAGGAGGCAGTGGATCCCAGGCAGAGGTGAACAACTTTTCATTAGGTGCTTAACATTTCAGGCAAGTATGTGCAATCTGTCTTGTTTCTGAGACTCAAAGAAGAGACAGGCATTACAAACATCAGATCCAGTACCAAAATATCACAAGAATTATTTGGGAGCAATAGATACAGGGGTACAATTTTTATTTTGTTTAGGGAAGTAGCACTGAAGTGAAATCTGATCTATGTTTCTATATATCTGAAATACATGTTGCTATATATCTGAAATCTATGTTGCTATAAGACAGTGGTAAGCATAGCTGAAAGCAGCAACTGATCAATAAAAATCAGTCATAAAACCAAAAACAGAGAGAGGTATTAGGAATTTGTTATAGTAGAAAAGGACATGAACAGAACATGTGAAAGCCTAATGCTTTAACTGGAGATTCAGATGTGGTTCTACCCATCGTAAAGCTGTGATCCTGCAGAGTTTCGTAGCAAAAGTGCACAAGTGCAAAGTTAGACTGGAGACTTGGAAACTGTCGTCACCTTTTGCTTTAAATCATGGTGAATGGAAAGCAATTTTTTATTATCTGTTTCTTTGAAGTTTTCAGTTTATTAATTCAACAATAGAAAATCACATCAGCAGCATAAAGTTTAAAGTAGTGAATTGATTTTTAAGCTCTGACAACCAAAAGCAAAGTTCTCAGTAACATAAAAATGTTAAGCCTTGGGGTTCTGGGTCTGAACACTGCTGTAGCTCATTTCCACTTAGCTATGTGTGCAGGAGAAATCTAGATCTTGTCAAATGCCTTTCATTTAATACCTTTAGCACAAATACATTCATAGATACTTAGTGCATCAGCATTTGAGCAAAAGGTCTGAATGGGAAAGAATTCTCTGAATTCCTGTAGGTCACTGTCAGTGAAAATTCTGTATTACTAAAAGGGAAAACAGTTGCTAATGGATTATAATGGCTGGACTTCATGAACGAAGATTTGGGAGGGTTTTACCCACGCTTGCTGCAAGCGCACTGATGGCTGATAAGGCCAATGCGAGAGAGGCAGGTCCGGTTGCAAAAAGCACAGCAGAAAGTCTCCATAGGTGGCACTGTCAAGGCACGGTTCTTTCTGTGTTGTCTTTTCTCCTCCAAGTTGATTCTGTGTGTGGTTTCAAAGGAGACAGCAGCGTTATAGATTGTGTGTCTCCATGACTCCTGATTGGAGGCCAGAGTGGACCACTGATGGTGGTCAATATGGCCAAGGCTGAGATGTTGTTTCAGGCAGTCCTTGTATCTCTTCTTTGGGCCTCCTCTCTTGCGGCAGCTGGTGGCGAGTTCACCGTAGAGCACAATCTTAGGGAGGGGTGATCCTCCATCCTGGAGACGTGCCCTGCCCAGCGCAGCTGCGTTCTCAGCAGCATGGCCTCGATACTGGTGACCTCTGCCTGTTCCAGAACGGACACATTAGTCACGTAATCAGACCAGTGGATGTTTAGGATTGTACGGAGGCAGCACTGATGGAAGAGTTCGAGGAGTCACAGGTGGTGGCGGTAGATGACCCAAGATTCAGACCCATAGAGAAGAGTAGACAGTACGATGGCTCTGTAGACACCGATCTTTGTACTTTTCTTCGGGTGTTTATTGCGCCAGACTCTTTTATGGAGTCTTCCAAAAGCTCTGTATGCCTTTCCTAACCTGTTGTTCAGTAGTGAAATATGCTATTGAAAAGTATAAGAGAAGACCTAGTTGATTAGGCAGTGCACTGCTTGTACTTGTCAGAAATATTCCTGTCCTGTGGTCTTTGGCTGGAGGTTTCTTTTAATCCCAGAGTGCTGTGTTGCTCATTGCACCTTTTCACTGTTTTTCTCTAGTTTTTGTGAGGGTTTTAAGCATTTCAGAGCTGAGCATTTTCCTGTTGTAGGCAGCCAACACCACACAGCACAGTGCTGTGCTCTTCTCACTTGCCACAATTGCTGGTACTGCAGGAGTAGAGAATAAAAATGCAGATTGCATCTGCCTATTCAGTACATTTGGAACTTAACAGAGAAATCAAAATATTTTGTTATTTGGAAATTGGAAAGACAATATACAATTTAATTTGAGTTAACAACAAAGCCTGAAATCACTGCTCCTATTGGGAACCGTGTGGAATAAGTTTGCTTGCATTTTGCCTCTGTGATTACATTGATAACTTCAGACTGCTGAGCAATGTTTATTAAATTGTTCTTAATGTTTCTGGTTGCTTGTTTGTGTCTGCGTGATTAGAAAAGCAATGCTTTTGCACATTTCTGGGCATTTATGTAATAAAAAAAAAATTCAAGGGAATAAATGTGTCCCTCCAACAGGAGCTGATTTGTAGAATACATCTCATGGTTCATGTCCTTACTTTAACCTTGGGACATGTTCTTCCTGCTGTTGACAATGAACCTGGGGAGAGCTGGGGGATCCCAGAGAATGTTTGCAATATTATTCCATGCTTGTACTGCATGAAGAACATTTTAGACTTCCCCATTTCAGAACTCAGAAGTTGCTAATCCTTTCTGCCATCAACTTTTTTTTTTATAGCAATGCACAGGGCTGCGGATTTTGGGATGTAACAATTTATAAGATCGTTGTTAGCTTGGATTAGCTAACAATTAGCTAATTAGCTAACTTTAGCTTCTTACGTCTGATACTTTGTGAAATTTCAGTGGGAGGTTTGGGTCAGTGTTTCTTTCTCCAATTTTCAGTCATGTAGTTATTAATTTTCATAAAACTGCCTGAGCTTCTCGTAGATGGCAGCAGTGAATGCCTCTCAACTCTGTCCATCCTAGCTGTCATATCCCAGACTTGCTTTTAACCTTGCAGTTTCTTTCACTGTGTAATCAAACCTGCAAGGCCTCTCTAGAGATAATAAGGTGTGAGAAATCTCAGATAAAAATATGGTAATAAGCAAGGTAAAGTAATGTAAAACAGCATCAAAATTAATACTAGTTCTAGAAGAGGATTAGTGAAACTGAGACATTCAAAATTCTTGCATTATTTCCCCATTGAGCTGTCTAGAGTACAGGTAAATAGTTAGAAAGCAAAATGACTTATTAGCCTTTTCTCCCCATTTTTAATTCACACAATCTAAACACAGCCTCTGCACAGGAACACAGTTCCATAGGACAGTTATTCAGCTGGAAGAAACATTAATCTTTAAGGTTGTTCAGTTTGTATTCTGTTAGGGATTTTTTAGTGCTTTTCATGTCCTATAGCTCAAAGTGTTTTACTAAGCAATGAACTATGTTAGAGATGTGCCATGAATGCAGAGCTCACCAGAGCTGCAGATACAGACACATTAGAGTTACTCTTTGTGTCTGAATGCTGTCACTTGGACCTATACAAGTGATGGATAGGGATGAGTCATGCAAAATAGATGTTTGCTTTTATGGACTAACCAGAAAATGTGAATCCAAGAGTAGTATTTGCAAACAGGAAAGCTGCCTTTGAGATAAAGCTTTTTTTTCTGCCATCCCATGAAAACAAAATTGTATATGTGTGAAAAATACAGGCAGAAAAAAGTATTAGTAAATATGAAGCACTATTCTATATTTTATTTGTCTTAAATTTATTTTTCATTTCACCAGCAGCTAGAATTCCACAAAATAACTAGACAACACCTTTTCCCATGGATAGCAGACAGGCATGGTAGGTGGCAGTTATTCCCAGAGGACCATGCACTCTGGATAGACAGGACAGGAAAGGGGTGGTGGTGGCAACTAAAAGATGAGAACTGATGTTTGAAAGCAAATGAGTTACAGTTGTATAACAAATTAATGATGAGCAACTGCAGAACAATGCATGTATTTTTAGTCTGTTCATTCATGAGGTTATAGTAATGTGTTTCATCACCCTCCTGTGGAAAAGCAGGAGAGTCCCTGCAACTATTGATATTTCCTTGGCTGATCTGAAGTGACTTTGTTCACTACTGTGACTTGTTTGATGATTTGCCTACAGCCTCAGTCATGTAGAGATTGGAGTAGTTTGTGCCTCCTTTGATATTTGAGTCTTGATGTTTCTATTCCTCTTTCCAGTATCTTGAACCCACTTATCTTCCATGGAAGTCCCCTGTCTCTTGCTGTATTTATTGAAGCTTATAAGAAGATGAAGAAAAATGATAGAATTTTAAAAAAGCATGGAATATTATATGTCCTTCCTTGAAGTCTCACCCTTCTGTATCACAGCAGTGTGAAGGCAGTAGTCAGTGACTCAAGGAATAGAAATTAAAAAAATAATAATTAAAAAAAAAAGGAAAGACAGGTGTCTTGACAGTTTAGTAGTACAATTGCAGTGAATATCTCCAGTCACGTGGTGTGGTATGTTACAGCATTTCTTAATGGATCCCTTGGGCAAACTGAGTATCTTCACCACTCACTGCTCTTACTGATAATCACAGAAAGGAAACAGACTAAACATTGTTTCAGCTGTGAGGAACAACATTACACTGAAGCAACTACAGTAGTTTTTTCCTGTCTCTTTCTGTTCTTCCTGTTGCTTTTATTCAGAGGAGGTCAGAGAATCACAAAAATCAGATTTTAGTAATTTTCAGAACTAATGTCTTTTCTTATTCTAGAGGAAGAGAACCCCCATTTTAATGTGTATCTCCTGCTGATGTATACGGTATTGTACAAAAAGCACAGTTCAGTTAATATAATAATTGGCCTGATATGAAATTACCAACAGAAAAGCACGTGACCATGGCCTTTTGGAAGAGAGGGATTATAGTTCAGGTAGCCCATTTCTGTAGTATCAGTTCTTCATGTCCTGCTACAACAGTCAAATCCCTTATCCTTTGGGCTGGAATGCTCAAATTTAGGTTTTGAATACTGTTTTATTTTGTTTTGTTGTATTTTTGCATGTGTGCATAAAGGTTGTGGGGTACATCACCTTCAGACATTGGGCAAAGTTGAGTTTTTCTGTGAATTTATTCAACTGTGTCTAGTTATTCACAGTGTCTCTTGAGTTTGACGCCTGATGTAACCAGAAATTAAACACTTAATTTCAGTTAATTTTTGCATTCTAAGTAATGGATAATCTGGGTAGGTGAGCTCTGAAACTTTGGAGTAAATGTTCCAGGAAGATTGAATAGACCAGAGCCATTTTTTTCAAAATCTTCCATGTGTTTTTCTCTGCCACCAAGGGAGCTGAGCTCTGATGCCCTACATGATCTTTCTTGGCAAGTCATTAAAACAAACACACTTTTCCCTGTGGGGTGTAGTGGTCTCTCCATTCTTTGTTATGAATTGGTTGGTTCTTGCTACAAGCACACCAGTACATTATTATTTAAAAAAAAGGAAAAAAAAAGTAATCAGTGGCCTGTTAACATGAGGTCTTGGTTCAGTGTGACAGCACTTATTTTTATACTAGAAGACTGGCTATGGTATAAAATACCAAGATCTGTGTTCTACCTCTCACTCTTTAGCAGTTTCTTCACTGACCTGAGCAAGCCGTGGTACCTTTCTTCTCTTAGAACTGTGGCTGATAACAAATACTACAGTGTCTCGCAGGGTGTGAGAAAACAAAACTTCTGCTGAATGATCCACAAGGAGAAGGTATTATGGCAAAGGAAAGATACATTATTAGTCATAAGTTAAAAGCAATTGCTATTAAAATGGCATTAAAATCATATGCATTTCAGGGAAAGGCAGCCTCTGAGTAGCTATTAGAAAACAGCATCTATTGTATGCTGTCAGGAGTGGAGAAGAAAAATGTCAAACATGCTCTGCTTTGTGACAGTTCCAGATGCACCCCTTGTGTGCTCCAGCTCTCAGATGCCTTGGTGCTCCTCACTGGACTGGGGATGTCTGTCTCCTGCTGGGGAACCCCAGCCAGGACACACTCCAGGGCTCCAGCTGTAGCCTCACCCAGGCCAAAGTGAGGTGGGAATCCCTTCCAATGAGAAAGTCACATTTAGTGCAGAAATAGCTACTCCCTCTCCAGTTTAAGCTCTTCCAGAGCTTTGCACATGATTTCTGTCTTTAAAACCACTGAGGGGTCTCAAACAATTTAGCATTGGATCTGTAATAATTTAGCAGTCTTTTGCCTTAAGGATCTTCAAGTGTGGAGAGGAATTCATAGTATTTTATGTGCAGAAAGCCCGGGGTAGGATTCTTTGCTGTTTACTGGTAAGGACCAGTCTCTCTGGAACAATTTTATTCATATTCTTGCAGTTGGTGTGCAGCATGTCTGATATATTAGTTTCTGGAGAAATAAGAATGTCTGGCTCTTTCATGACTATTATTGTTGTTAATATTAAAAGCTTGCTAGCAGAGACAAAACTGCTGTCTGGCATGGCAGGAGGGACAGTGCTTGGCATTGACAAATACTGTGACAGCTACATAGATGAGATAATATATGGGAAAATGTGAAAGTTCATTTACTGAAAAAAGTGAATATTCTAAGCAAAAGGTGATTAAGACCCTGTTTAACAAATGTCAGTTCATGACACAAAACAGCAGGGCAATATTCCAGTATTTGGTGTGCCAGATACGGTGTAGTGAAATAAAGTTGATTACTCTGCAACTTGTCAAACAACTGTGTAAAATGTGAAACTAATCTAAGAGGTTATTTTTTATTACTGATTATCCAGCACAACAGGTGTAAAAACTTGCACCTTTATATAAATAAGGCTTCAGTCACTTCAGAAGAATAACTATAAACATAAAATTCTTATTTCTAGGTTATGCTACAATTTGGTGAAAAACTGTTTTTACGAAAGCGGCAGCAATCAGTTCTTAAAGCACAGAAGCAATCTTTTGTACTTGACTAACATTTAAAGCTGTCTTATGGAATCTGTTTCTTGCCTTGCTCTTAGCTATTTGAACTTTCCTGTTGTCAGTAAAATCTATAAAAAATGACAAGGGGATTCTGGTTTATACACAAGTGAACTTTGAGCTCTTCTAAGACAGTGGTCAAAAGCAAAACCAGAACGTATCAGAATTATTATTTCAGAAAGCAGCCATGACTGATTGTTTAGTGCACTTGATGTTCAGCTCATCCAGTAAGATTCCAAAAGTGAAAATTCATTCTTGCAGTACTACAAAAATTGTCCTCAAGTGAGTGGTGTCTGGTATGGGAAATAGAGTGTTTCTTAAGTTTCATGCTTGTTTAGCCAGCTGTGTGTTTTGGACTGGAAACTCTTTGAGGAGATTGTAGCAGCTGTTTGGCAGTATCCTATATGCAAACACGTCCAATGCTTCTGTGATCTTCAGCTATAAAGACGGCTTAAGTGTTCCTTCAGGAAAAACCTCATAAGCAAATCATGGCTTCACCTTTGAACCACAGCAAGAGACTTTGCCTTAGTCACCAGAATACTGAAGTATGTTTTGTGTTTATCTGCATTCATTTATAATGCAATAGGTGTATTTCTGTATAATTTAAATTTTAAGCAATTTTTGGAGATGACTTAGAATGGGATTTTTTTTTCAATATTTTCATTGCATTTGTTTCCTGTGGTAAGTATTGGCCAAGGTATCAGCCTGGGAAACATGTTTTCTGTGAATGCCTAAATGAGCATTGAAGTGAGGTGTTAGAATGAATTCTAAACTTTGTGATATATTTGTAAGAAATTAATTTCAAATTCTGTATGACATAACCTTCAATTCTCAGAAGTTTAGGAGGTACAAAATGTAACCGCAGACCTCAGGTACTAGATATGTAATAAAATTGCTTTCCTGATTCCAAGGCATGTTTTATAGAAGATTTATGAAAAAGCAGATGTGAGGTTTTCTTCTTTGAGTACTCTCTTTTAAAATTTGGATTTTTTTTCCTAAATGATCATCTATTTCATTATTAGTAAATGAATTCCTGTTTAGAAACTATGTACTGGTTTCACAAAAGTGAAAATAGTTTATATTTAGGAAAGCTGTAGCTTTCACTAGAAATGACTGAAGGAACTGTTCAAATGGGTAAACATAAAAGCAATTTCTCAGGCTACTGTGTTTTATTTATCATTTTTCAGTGTGTATAAGTCAGCACTACTATGTTAAACCAAAAATTTATTACTAAAATCATTATATCCACATATAATAATCATATATAATATAATAAATGATATTTTGAATAAACATAATTTAAAAAAAAAAAAAAAGTGTGAGGTAAGATCTCATGTCAATTCAGCTGGTGCTAAAATCTGAGTTCAGCATGCCAGCATTTCACAATCAGCCTTGCTGAGCCTCAGAAATATGGTGCTTTCTGAGAATGTCATGTGAGGATGTGGTTAGCCCAGTGTCACTTTGAGTGTTCCCTGAGTGCTGCTAACAGGCCCTGGCAGCTCTTGCAGAATGTGGTGCCTTCTTCCTTCACACCTAGACAAGTGCCACCTGTGTTTTTGGTAATATGGTGAACATAAACTAGGAAAGAAAGCCCTTCAAATAATAGATCTTTCAAAATCTTCCATCTGTGTAATAGATTTTGTCCTTCAAAACATATTTGCTACAGGTTGTTTGTGCTTCTTGGAGTCTAACCTTACTTTGTGTAAGGGGGCTTTGAAGGTGTAAAACTGATGGAAATTTGACACGTAGGTTGATATTTTTAATATAAGAGACATGCTTTAATAAAATTTGGGAAATCCAGCTGTGTTTTATTGGAGGGGAAAATAGATAGAATAGATTTTAGATAATATATTTTGCTCTATTATAACTTGGTTATGAGTCACCAGTCATGTACCAAAAGACCAACCAGGACAAACCAAAGAAACCCCTTTTCAAACAGATAAAGGAATTTCTCATTTGATCTGTTTTATGATGTACTTTTAAGATTTTTGTTCATGCGGAAGACATAAAAATCCATGAGTGGCATATTGCCACTCACATCTCCTTCTTTTCAAAATCACATTTACTTTGCCTATTGGTTGTGTAGCTTATGGCACTCATTATGGCACTCACAGTCCTTCCAACTTTTATGCATCTTTCTTCATTTTTTAGTCTAAAAGAGGGTTCTTTTCAGGTTCCACGGCAAAATTAAACAGTCACTTCTGAAAAAACAATGAAATCAGAATAAAACTTTAGCTGTTTCGAAGGCCTGTGTTGTTACCCATGGTAAGTTGTGCAGCACAGATGCCTGCCTGTAAACCAGTAGGCTGGGAGAAAGGCAATACAAAAACAAACAAATAAACAAACAAATAAATTGTTAAAACAGGGGTACTGCAGGGTAATGAAAAATTAAGGCTATTTTGAGAGAAATTTTAAATCTTAATCCCACTGTAGAAGTGTAAATAGGACAGCAAACTGCTGAGGTATTGCTCTACCTCACTGGAGATATCTTAAAATACTTGATGCTCTTGCTATCGCAAGGCCCTGTATTTGTTTAAGAGGCAATACTTTATCAGGTCCCGTGGTGTATGGGAAGTGGTTGTACCTCAACGGTAAGTGCAACAGTTTTGCTGCTTTATTCCTGACCTCTTTGAATATGAAAACAGATTATAATTCTACTGCTCTTCATTGTAATGCTGCTTGGACAGTGTAGCGAGATCCTTTGGGCAAAAGCAGCAAGGGCTGGTTAGGCTGCTGCACACCTGGGAAGCTTTCAGCTGGAATAGGTGGCAGGCTTCACCTAAGGTCAGGGACATCTGGGGGTTTATGGATCCCCTTCGTTTGCAGATGCTACCTGAGAACCCTTGTTATCAGTACCAGCTCAAGAGGCTGCGCAGGTTGTTACCAACCTGTTTGCCAAAGCACTGAGAAAGGGCAAAATACACCTACAATTGTCGTGACAAAGCAGGTCCAGTCCAGCAAACCTCAGGCTAAAGCTGGTTACTCTTATGGACAGAAATTGAATTGTATGATACTCAGGTAGTTTGTTGTACAGTTACTCTTTATAGATTTTGCAGTATTCTTTAATATCAGATATGTCAGCTTTGCTTTTTCACTGCTGTGTTTCCAAGTGTGTACATAAACCCATTTAAATATATGTGGAAATATAAATATCAAAATACTGGAGCTGAACTGAGCTACAGGTACAGCAGAATCATTGAAAAGACACATTTTGAATTTGTCTTTATCTGTGTCACAGCAGTTCAAATAATAAAATGGTTTAAATTGTCCAAACTGTATTTTTAAGAGTTTTTGTGACCATGCTTAGACAATTTATACCAAATAAGACTGATGAAAAAAATTATTGAGCAAGACTGTAACCATGATAAGTGATATTTCACATCCTTTCTAAGAAATGCAGCAAGAAAATATTTCACTTATTTTGCTATAGTAATGAGTTGCTATTTTTATAGAGAAAAATATTTAGCTAAGTGATAGAAAAACAGTCCATTTTCTTTTTCCCTCTGCAATGCATTGTAATAAAAAAAATAAAAAATTCAACTGTTTCTTTAAAAGTAAAGCAAATTGTAAAATAAATTGATAGTTACATCATCACAATCTCAGTATCAGAAATATGTTTAGAATACAGGAAATAATATTAGTGAATTGTTGTTCTCTAGGAAAGAAGAAGCATCTTGAAGTTGCAGTTTTCCCCTTGCTGGGGACCACACTGGCAAAGAAGGTCCATCTATTGCCAGCTCAACAGGCCTGCACAGAAAACTGACTTTTGAGGCTTCCTACGCTTGCTGGGTTGTAGTTTATTTGATGGCACCTACACACAGTTATTCCTGAAGTGCTTTAACTTCCCACTTGATCAGTGGAAACAGAGGAGGGCAGTTCCAGATAGAAATTCAGTCTTTCTGATTTCCCTGATGGAGTTGTCCATTTCTTTTGTTGTGTGTAGCTGCAGTTTATGGTAATTATGGTGTAATTATGTTCACCTAATTTTAGATCTCCACAGGCATTTGTAGAATCTGGTTGGTGTGGCATGTACTAAGCAGCTGCTTTAGGGTGAGGTGAATCATGTCTAAAAATGCTCATTTCTCCCCATGTACTGTAAGAAAAGTCTGTGTAACTACCTTTTAAGTAAATGTCTCAGTTTTCTGTGTAGGAGAATAATTAGGTCATCAGCATTTCTGTGTTGGGGGATTTAGTCTAGATTCTTTTCATAACCACTGCTCCACTTGGCCAAAAACATTAAGATCCACTAACTAAAAAGAAAGAACATTATTGAATGTTAACATGAAAAAAAAAAAAAAGAAAAAAAAAAAGAATGTGGTTGTCACAGTTAATTAGCCACACCACCAAAAAACACATGACTTCTGGTTTCAGAAAGTGCTGAGCAAAAAGGTACAACAAGGACTGGAAACCACAACTACCATCACGGATAAATGCCCTAAAACTAAGCCTTGTGCTAAATCTGTCTCTTACTCAGCAAATATTTATGCAAGATGGAAATGTGGTATAATTTAAAGTTGACTCCACCCCCTTGGAATACCCTATTGACTTGTGCTTGGCATACCGTGTTAGTCGGGCTGAACCTGAATAGGTTTGACATACCTACTGCAAAAGAGGGATTTGAATGCAGGTCCTAACACATTTCCAAGCACATTCCTTAAAAGCTGAAAGACAGAGAAGTACCACTGGAAAAGCAATCACCATTTGCTTCAGCAGTGTTTTGAAGGAGAGTGTTCCTTTCTGCCTGACTTCTGAAGGATGTGGCTCCTGCCTATGGCTGCACAGGTTGAACCAGGTACCACCATGCCTGGATGACATTCCTGTGTGTTGTAGAGCACAGGTCGGGGTTTGAAGTTTCTTATTCCTTATCTTAATTTCACATCCAGCATATCTGTTGCAAGTCCTTTGTTTTTTGGTGGCATCCAACTCATCTCAGCATTGTTCATACAGTCAGCCTCACTCAGTACTATGGATTCTAGCTGGGAAAAGGGAAATATCTGTGTTCCTTAGTTCCTTGAGTGCTGAACCATTCCAACCTGGTTCCTGTATGAGCAGACTTCTTGAACCACAAAGGACATACCTTTTGTCAGCTCAGGGAAGCATTTCAGTCTCACCTGAAATCTCAAGATTGTTAAAGTAAATTGAAGTAGAGTATGCATGTGTGTAAATTTCTTTTTTGAGGAGCAAAAGAAAACTTGAAATCTGCCCCTTCCCTATATTCTTTTCATTGCTTAGTGTGTTACCTGAGTGAGATCTGGTTCATCTCTCAGGAATATAGTCTACCCTCAAAGTAAATGAGAGTGGACACTATATTCTATATGATAGTCCTGATACTATAGCTTAAAAAAAAAGTAAAAAAAAAATAAAGAAAATAAACACTCAGACACTTCCAACATACTTT